>JAGDQP010053565.1:621-13532 GCA_022664845.1 Lepisma saccharinum | reverse complement strand
CAACTTGATGTCAAGTTAGCCACCTCACTGTTTCTGTCTTCCCTCTTTGTTCCCATTGGAGAATTAATGTTAGTATCATGTGCACTGACATGCACTAACTATTCACTTGCGATCTCGTAGACTTATGTCCTCATGGGTCTAAAATGTCTTTCTTGGTGACGCAAAATTGATGTTAAGTTGGTCCCACCCACATATGTCCCCTAAATTTTACTTAAGGATGGAGCATGAGCACTAACAAGCCGTAACAATGCACTAATGAACATATACAGTTTTATTCGCGAAAGCGTTACGGAGGACTATGGAAATGGCCAATCTCACATCAAGTTGACTGCCTATGTTTTTTTTTTCTTCTCTCTCTGGTCAGATTAGAGCACTAACGTGCACTAACGAACCCACATGCTTCAACTCGCAAAAGCTTTAGAAATGTGTATGGAGGACCAACTTGACGTCAAGTTTACCCAACCACAGTTTTTCTCTCCTCTCTTTATTTCCATTCGAGCACTAACGTTAGCGTCATGTGCACTAACATGCACTAATGAATGTATATGATCTCATCCTCACTCTTCATATGGGGGGACGGGGCTAATATTTTGGTTATTCGTAAGAAATGCACACTGGCAGGCTGCACTAAATGAAATGCTTCCGTTTCTAGACGTGGTTTTTCAACAAATATGACAATTTTAAATAATGTACGGAGTTTAATGAAACTTACAATGATTTTCACCTTATCCTTCAAATGAGATATTCAGGCGGATCATTTATGATGCTCTATCCAGTCATCATTTGGTACGCTGAGTTTCATTTCCATTAAATTTCATCATATATTCCGTTTTGCGATTAAAATATGTATCATTTGTGACACTTGAACATAATAATCAATCACTTTTAACCTTTTACTTAAGGACACGTTCTGATACACTGCAATCTTTGACTAAGCTCTCTTAGCGATTGGACTTGCATCTCTGCTTTCTTTAACAAAACTGAGAAAAATTGAGTTATTTTCCCTCTTTTTCTTAATAGTATGGAGAGGACGAAATTATATTCTAGCCAAGCATTCTCCATACATACGATTCATTGCACTTAAAGTTAATGGTCTCTATACGACTAGCATATAGACAACATGAAATAGCTATTGTATCTTACATCCAGTTTGTACGCTGCTCACTGCGGTGCTTAATTTTGCGTGGATGATTTATTGGCTTAGGTTAATGTCAATGCAGTACTTGCTATAGTTTCAGCAACTGTGAAATCAGTTTCCTTTTTTCTCCTGTATTGAAGGCTTTTCCGTTTCATTGTTGTAATCTAAACCCAACACTTCCCTTGGCATGTTGAATATTTATAACAGAAATGTCTTTATTTTACCAATTTATGGCTTTTCATTCAAACATTTAATTTACGAACGTGGCTGAAATTCAGTTCCAGGTAATGTAATAGAAGAGTTTAAAAAATACATCAAATACGCAAATTTATTACTCAACATCTACATCTACTTTTAAATACAAAATAACTTTCGTTACGATTATTGTAAGCTAAACTAATATTAAAAGAAGACATTATGCGTTTTGAAATGATATTATTTTTTATTCTTAAGGACACTTTCTTCCATCACCTTCTACGATCTTCATGGTTAAGTTCAGTAATATATCACGTGTTTGAAAGATCGAACTAAATGTCTTTCAGTCTACATATATATAAAAAAAAAGTCAGAGTTCACTTTCAGTACTTTCGAATTGCTTCCCTGAAGTTTTCAGCTATTGTTATATCTGGGCAAGAGAGAGACGGAGGTAGAGAGAGCGAGAGAGAGAGAGAGAGAGACTAAAATCGATAAGGATGATAATAGGAAGAAGTTCAATAACAAGATAGTAAGGCAAAGAGATAAATGCAGCTTCTACAAGTCTTGACAGTTAAAAATATTCACATATAAATTAGATGACAAAGGTGATAATAGGGGGGCAATTTTCTGAGCAATTAGTTTTTACTTTTAAATTTCATAAGCGGATTCTCCTGATAAACAAGTTTTGTGTACTACATTCTTTGTACCGTCCATCATAATCTTTTTTCATATTTCATTTCTTTTATAATATCTTTATCTTTTTTACGTTTTCTCTTCATTTGTTTCGTTAATTTAATGGCACCTGGTTCCTTCTAAGGAAGAAATCCATTTGTCACCTAGTATTTAAGTACTAAATGTTATAATTTAAAGCAAGAAGCCTGTAAACTGTAACATTTTCTTGTCGAGAAGTATCAGTGTGTTTTTTCACTAGTTAGAAATTTGAGTCATCGACCGTTCAGAGGAAGTGTAAAACAACTCCGTCGTAATTGCAAGTATTGTATTATTAAATTCCGGAATTTATTATTGTGATTAATTTGACATTATTTACGCTCATTGTCATGATAATGACATTTGGAAACAAATACAAACCTTCTCTCTACTCTGTTTTCCTAATTAAATAGCCAAGTATTCAATTTGATAGTCTGTAGTCTTGATTGTATTTGGAGGTATTAAACGTAAGCATCAATAATTTAGTATTTCTCTTATTGAACGGCCTTACTATTTTGTTTACAGCATTATAAACACATTGTTAAAAAAATTCCAACACATTCGTGGCGAAAGGCAACTATATCTGCCTGGAAATTACCTGTAACTTGGCTAATAAGAAACAGCCACCTTGCGGATTTCAGATACAATGTTCTACTAACTTCTTCTATTTGTCAAGTAGGGATCGTAATCCCCATTAATTAATAATATTTCCTGTTTCTTTATATTACGTGATTAAAATGGTGGCAACAAATACTTGATCTTAATTTCATGTTTGTTTAGAATAAGACGTTTCAGACATATCTGCAACATTGCAATAATACTTACATATATCTGAAACTTTTCGTGATATGTGAAACATTTTTAAAAAAATAATAATTTAGAGTGTAGAATAAGTAAATGTTTAGATATATTTGGTTTCTGTAACTCATATGGAAATATAGACTGTTTATGACGATTGTTTAATTGATGAGACGAAAAAGGTAAATTATTATTTGGGTATAGAGAAATTCAGAAGATTGATAATAAAATTATTTTCTGTTTATTTATGAATAATGTGTATAAATATTGAAGGTATATAGAGATATTTTTTTAATTTATTTATTCCATTTACAAATTATATAGTAAATGCCATGGCGCTGATATGCAGTTGACTTTTTAAAAGCTCTTTTTTCGTAGCCGTATTCCTTACAGTGACAATGAAATTATACAGTGAGACATGAATGAATTGTTCCCTGTTTGACTTCTCTTCATGATTATAGGAAACAGAAATTAAAGTAAAATAGGGCCATCCTGACAGTTTCCTCCGTTTTCCATTGCTCACTTTGAAATGAAACAACTCCACTCAGAAACAACATATTGTCTCAGAATAAGCACCATTCAGCTCAGTAAACAGTTCCCAACGAGATACAAGTGCGTGAATACACCTGGATTAGAACTCTTATCTTTATATTGAACGAACCTTTTGAGAGCATTTTTCACATCTTCAGATTTTCGAAAACGCCTCTCCTTCATAAATTTGTCAAGCGCGTGGTAGAGGTTATAGCCTTTGGCAAATGATTGAAGGAATATGATGGATGAGGCAATACTTCAATTCTGAGGTCTATTAGATTTTTACAGAATCGTTATGCTCAATATGGTTTTTGCATTGTTTTTCGAAAGAAATGGACCACGTCTATTGAGTAGTGCTGGGTGATGGGTTTTCTGTTTCTGATAGAATTCATTACAGTAGGAGTCCGCTCTAATCGTGGAGCCTGGTGTAAGAAGACTGGAGTGAATTAAGGTGGCAACACTCCACCCAACATTGACCATAACTTTCTTCGTGTTCAACTCAGATTTCAACATGGATCGAAGAGGTTCGCTTTTATCCACCCTGCTGATCTCTTTCTGTTGTCGCACATTATTCATTTTTTATCACATGTAAAACTTTCGTCCAGGAAAAGTTATTTTTGATGTCGAAACAGCAATGACGAACATGTCTGTAAACGATCGATGGACAGATCATGGGATACCCACTTCTCAAGCTTTTTGGTCTTTTCCATAGCACGAAGGTAACTCCGCATGGCATTTGGTATGACACATGCAGCTCCAATGCTACGTCTGAGTAGGTCCGTCTCAGATCTTCCACCATTTGCCTCAGGCCCTCATCTTATCTACTGGAGATGATGATGGTCTTCTCATACGTGGGGTGTCTTAGGCTCCAAATTTTGTGAAATATTCTCCCACTGTTCTTTCTTTAGCAGCATCTTTGCCCAAATCTTTGGCAGTGGTTCCGGTTGCATCTGACGCTTGATGCCCAAGTTTGAATTCATATACCACCAACAGGTGAAACTTCTCGTCTTTCTAAGTTCGTTTGAAGCGCTCTGAAAACAGAAAAACTACATTGGCTACATCCTGATACTAGCATCTTCAAGTCTATAGTTTATATATGTTATCAATATAGAAGAGTCCTTCTCTAATATCAAGCTTAACGAAATACTGCACATCAAAAACACAGACGACTAAAACAGCGGACACTTTCTGGATAATTGTCATGGCCACCGGGTCACACCTTAGTGCAGGTCAGCAACAGTTGTCACCGACGTGGCCAGAAGATGGCGCGCGACCTAGCAAACTTACGTAAATTGTGTTCCTTATTATTTTAATTACTGTTAACATTATTTTAGCTGCAGGTAAAGCGGTATAAAGACTCGATTAATATCAAAGACACCTTAAAAACTAATTATTTACAACATATGTATAATTAAGCGTAATATATCAATGTTTGTTATAGTTTAGTGTATATGTCTGCATAACTAGGCGAAGCATTTTCTAACAGTACAAAAATTGAAGATTTCACATGAAATATTCCTCTTAAAAAAACTTTTAATTACTAACCTCACGAGGATTAAGGGAGATCGAGGTCCCCTACCACTTATAAGACTAATTACTAATGACATAACGGTGTTTTTTTTTGCTATAAAGTTGAAGCATCTCGTTAACCGCCTAGACCCTGCAGAATATCTTATCAATATCATAACAACCAACTGTGCCCTAATAGGAGAATCAACACAACCAACTGTGTTTTAAATGCGGAGAATCACATTCTATAAGAAACCTCGTAATAGCAGCTACTGTGCTACATGCAGAAAAACTGGTCATAGAACGGCAGGCTCCATCTGTCCTCAAAGGCAAAAAATCACAGGATACGGAAAATATTATACAAAACATCTTTAGAAGCCATCATAAACAAGTACCCTGGAACAAGACTTTCCAAAATGAGAAAGATGTTAGACCCAGTGAACCTTCCGAACTTCTAACAGATCCAATCCAGTATCTATAACAAAATGCAAGAATTCACAACCATTATGGCTCAATGGGTCTCTTTAGTGCTAACGTTAACTCTACCAAAAGATAAATACTGCCATCAACTTAGCTTCAGAGGAAATTCTCAATTGTCATTTGAATATCCTGAAATATGTAGAAGAGCGTATTTTTGTTGGTAAGGAGTCCTTTAACAAAATAATAATAATAAAAAAAATACCAACCTGTATAAGAAGATACTCAAGATACAAAACAACATGACACTACATAAATTTAACCAAGATCTAAACACAGCATTCAACAATAACACAACAACAACGCACCATTATCTAAAATTACCAACAACTTTGAATATACCAATCACCACGGATCAGAGAAGCCCCTTGGGATTTCGAAGGACATCCCGCCTGCTGGAGAGAATAACCTTCTCTTCGTGGACAGAGGAGAGCAATCATCTCTTGGTGTATGCGAGAGGTCTCTTTTGGATCTCTCCGGTGATTCGAGAGAGTGACTGTCTCTTGGCGAGAGACTGCCCGTTGGTGCGGATCTCTTGTTCCCCGGAGAGGTTAGAGAGGAAACTCACTTTTCCTCTTGCAAAAGTCTCTTTTGCTGTATTGGATCTTCAAGGGAAGATTGTGGCGCAGTCCCGGATCAATGTCCTTGGCTTTCAAAAGGAATTCCCATAGTTCAGGCTCAACACCCACGTTAACACATGCTAAGTGGAGCAGTTGACCTCTATCCTGGATTTCTTGTGGTTGATCTCCTGTCATCAACTTTAGTAGTAGTTTCGAGACTAGTCCCGTTCGGGAGAGTCCTATAACTGCTACTGACGCTCGAAACAGGGATGAAGGAACGTCATATGATCCTACTACAATCATGAGTTCCATGGAGTTGATGATGAATAAGTGAGACACATCCGATGTTAACTCTTCTATTCCACAATACGTCGACTGTAGAAACATCTCCCTTTTAATCCCAGTGAAAGAAGACTAATATGGAGTCCCGCCTAGCGTATGCAAAAATATTGTTCAATGTTGCCAGTGTCACACTTTTATTACAACTATCTCTTGTCAATCTATGGGGCTGACTACAAAGCGGGTTTGATGTGTTTCAGTAAATGTAAATCTCATACTAAGAGGTTTATTTTCTATTGAATTACGATTCGTGTTTCGAACTAAATTATTGTGAAGGATAATGATTGAAAATTAACTGGAAAACTAAAAAATAAATATTGAAAATATGTCTCAAACATAAAAAAGGAAGATGTGTTTAATTCCATGGAGTTGACTTTAAGTCTATTGAAGTTAAATAACATAAATATGATTAACATATAAGTGTACAGAAGCTGGCACAGTTATAAGAAGTGTTTCAAGAAGCAAATAAAAGTAAATAAAGCAATTTTGGGTACATCTTTTGTACGAAGCTTTACAGTTTCACAAAAGCTATCTTTCTGGAATGACCCTTATGGAGAAACTTTCACTACAGAAGTATGTAGTTCTGAAAATTACAGACGGATACGAAGATATATAATTAAATCATCAAGGATTCATAGAATTATTTTGGGGAAAATTAATGTGTACCTTTCTAGTTTGTCTCATTGAATTAGGTTCCTATTCGAAAGAAACAAACTAAATTTATGATAGTTTTTTTTTCTAATATGATTATAATTTTTAGTGATATCCATGTACCAAAAGTACATCCGTCTCTTACTGTATTTATAAACTAGCCGGTTTTATTTGAGTTTTACGTTATATTATATATTGATGATAAAGACGGATAGACCGATGAAACAATTATAAGACTCCGTGGATAAATATATATATAACGTAAAACCAGAATAAATTCACCCAATGAAGCAAAATCGTTATGAAAGGATACAGTTTGACCTACATTATTATTACTTCCAAGTTTTCATTTACTACAATGTTAAAGTACTAATCGTAATAAGGATATCAAATAAAAATATTTGTAATTCGAAATATGTACGAGTAACAGAGTAGGTACAAGGGGTATCTGTCATTTTTTTCTCCAATTGAATGTCGTATTCAGTTGCAATAGGCAGGAGTTCCTTGACCTAACTTTTGTTATGATTCTATATTTAAGCATTAAAATAATAACTGTGCTCGTTAGTGGCCTCTTCTGACCATATATGTTGTCATGGTAACAAAGTACTCAAAAGATAATTATCAAATAAAATGCAATAACCAATCATTAGGGTTACTTGGACCCTTACTATGTTTTCGTATTACATGCCTTTGAAGATATATCTGGAGCTATGTGGGATAATAGTTTCTGGACTTTTATAGTGTCGAAGCAGAAGGATACCTCTTTTACTAATACACAACACATCTAAAAAAATACGCGCGACATTTCTTGAATTCAACGAACGTTACAAGACAAATTTTAGTAGTCTGACGAGATCACTTTAATTTCAGTGTAGACAATGAAAATATTTTACTAGCAACTGACCTACCAGCTTTTATATTGGCAACTGGTTTAAAAAGATAAAATTCCGAAAATTACGTCAGTTAACACAAGTTCTAACACATGCGTGTCCAATAATAAAAAAAAGACGAACCTACTTTTTTTTTAATCAAACCTAACCCTTGGTCACTAAGTTTATTAAATTCTCTAATGCGTATAATCATGTTTTCCGACTTGGTACTAATACTCCAAAGTGCCAATTCAGCATGAGCTGCTTGTCAGCATTCGTCATGTTTCAAGCAGTACTGTACCGGAGGAGGACAGAACTACTGGCGCAACTTCCGGAATGTCATTTGTCTATGATACTCTCTATGCTTAAAGAGTAGATTGACACAATCTCACTCAGAAAGATGCGTTTTTTTAAACATCTGGATATATTGTACCTGCACAGAACTTAACATAGTACACCTTAACAATGGTTCTTAAATAACGATTGTCAGCTATGAATCCGAATTCACATATTTTTGTCAAGATGGCATGCAATGGCTAACTCTTCGTGCTCTATAAACATCCTTGGTTCGCCAAGTTTATTTGGGTTCATACACTTTTTTACATTATTGTATAGTAGGTAACTTATTCTAAACACACGTTTCTTACCCTCACAGTAATTTTTGTTTTTGTAATTCATATAATCGTTTTTCTAGATAAACCTCCCAGAAGTCAACGATATTCGATTGACAGGTATTGTGTTTAAAATTATTTTAATTGCGTTTTTCTGTTTCCAAATTGGAAATGCGGGTATCAGGTTTGCCAGAATAAAGGGTAATCAGAATATTCTGATAACGTAATTTTAGAGCACATATGGTCTCTGACCAACTTATTCGGAAAGCGGATAAAAATGAAAATCTTGATATTGTTATTCAATCGTTTTTTATGGTAACTATACCGACTGATATCCAGATTATTCAAAAACGGATACCAAGAAAATTATTAAGAAGGGTACACGACTTATTTGCATCAAAAATAGATATCTTGATGAAGACAGGGTTACGAAATTATCCATTGATGAAGGAAGGGAAGTACATATATGCGTTAAATTAAAACAAAATAATATTTGTGTCATTTCTATTCACGAAATCGGGAGTATAAAAATTCGGATATTCATTGGCCTGAGCCAAAGATGCTGGAAGATCTTAAATATAATTGAAAATATAAATTTGGACATCCCTTATCTACCAGGGGGCACCAACAACCCTTATACAAATTGTGTCATTTCTTGTTCATTCATATATTTGTTTACATAAATAACGTGTCATCCACGTGCCTTGTTCGCCAAATTGTCAGGATATTCGACACGTAGATAATCCGGTGTTCAAGTAATCTTCTGGTTTTGTCGAGCACTGGTAATCTATACTGCTCTAATACATCTAATCAGAGATTTTGAATAATTGCAACCAACATAATCAAAATGGGTCACCCTACATTTACACAAAATAACTCGAATATCAGTTATCGAAATATTCCGGTTATGTTTAATCGGTAAGGTGCAAATTGAAAAATATATCATATAAATTATTCAATATTGTTAAATTAGTGATCTGTTTCAGGAACGAAGATATTTGTCATGAGAATTATACGTTTTCACAAATCGATAACCGACAGTGGGCATTTGATAATCAAGATTAATTGAATTGTTATTACTGTCCTGAACAATGGTGAACTAAGAGCGCCAGCGTCAACAATTGTCGTGAAAGTAGACTCCGAATTTTGGGACTGGAAAAATGTTTGGAGAGTTGCTTTATAAATTGTTAAAAATGGCTTCACATTAGGGGTTCCTAATCGGTGAATGTAGTGGCTTTAATCAAAATAACACAAGATAAGAAATACAATGTATTGGCAGATATTATATGATAGTCACATTATTTGTCAAATATAATGTCTAATGAGATTAAAAGTTATTTAGAAAGAAACAAAATTCATCATAACTTGAAAACCCAGTATAGTAGATTGCTAAAATCGAACAGTGTAGGGAAGGAAACGGATATTACAAAAATAAGATTTCTCGTAATAAAACTTTAAAGTTTCGTTTTCTCATTTCCTTCCACGTATTTAATATTTTATTCTGAGGAGTATTTGTGCTTTAGCATTGAAACTTCATTTAGGACTAGCTCGAATTCTTTGGGATTCCAATTCCATTTTTTTCTTCCAAAAGAACACCTCTTGTTTGCACATTACTCTTCAATTTTAAGCTACATACTTGCAGAAAGTCGTGTCTGGAATAATGAAAAACCTTTGAGAATCCAAGGACATTACAAAATAAAGAATTTGTAACCAACTTCTCCATATTTCTGTCTTCTCATTGTTTAAGTTACTTGGGAGAACAGTTCAAACTAAAAAATATATTATTGAAACTACGTTTGAGTTAATAATAGTCTAAGCCGGTCGGGTAGCTGAGCGATCTGCGGCGGTGGGCCATCGGTTCGAAGGTCCCGGGTTCGAGTCCCGGCAGGGGCATGGGTATGGAGTTTAACAGCTAAAGGCGAATCGTGACGAGCCGAAGTTCAAAGTTACTAGACTGGAACATATAAAAATAAATAATAATAGTAATAATTGTTTAACTGTAATGCAAATCTAATGAACTCAAAATTAGGGACCTGAGTACTAGGAACGTTATCTCTATTATTTGTTTGAATATTCTTTAGCAACTGAAATATTTTCGAGTTTTCGTTAGTAACCTTCAATTAAACCAGTTCCTTGCCTTTGCGTTTTTTTCTAAAATGACCGAAAATATTTAACTGGAACAGCTTGCAAATGATTCAGCACCGATACATTACTAACGATGTCAGAAGATGTTTAAAAGCGCAATTCGGAAGAAAGTTCATAAGTCCAGGAGGGCAAAATGCTTTGCTGCACCGTTCTCCAGCTCTATCCCTTTAGTTTGCTATTTTATGGGAATTATTCAAAATGTATAGTTTTTTATTCGTGTTAGTACCATAGTAAGACCTTTACGAAAAAGTTGAGTAGTGTACCTATCGTACACCGTAAGGCAATGCTTTCAATGATTCATCTCTTATCCTAGAGTAACCAAATGTCTTTCAAGCTCAATTTTAGCACATGTGAGGATAATAGCGAAGTGTGTTTAGATTAGTAGTAGTCATGATTACGGATATAAACTACTTTCTAAATAGCCATAACTCCTTAGAGATGCACTGTTTGGAACCGAAATGAATGTTCGTTAACGTCTCACTTTAACAAATTCACAAAGAAAATATCAAGAGATGGGGTTCGATCTCAAATTACTTTTAATTTTCTTTTTTGCAATTTTCAACTAGATGTTACTTTATACCATCTTAACATATACCTTACCTATAGGTGTATGTGCCCGTATTCCTGCAATGTCCTCAATTGAACCTTTAGGCACTGAGAAAAAGCACACCGTCTCCTTAGAAAAAAACAATATTCTCGGCCTTTGACTAAGGGCTTATATTTTCTATTAATTATGTAAAAGACGATATATTTTGGTATTAGTATCAGACACCCTCTACCGTATGCTATAGAATCTTATAAATTCATCTAATTAAAAATTTAGAACATTTAAACAATTTCAGCATTATTTTTCCTATATTAAACATAGTGACAACTGCGATTTTGCAGATTCTGGTAGTGACCTATAAATGTTACTTGAAATTGACCAAATTTTACCAAAATTATCGTTATTCTTAATTTCACAGATTGAAAACGTACCCCGCTGAATCTTCGAAATGTTAAAAGTAAGAACCATCCTAATGTATATGTATATGCTTGGACATACATTTATTTTTTTGTTTCTCCAATGTCTGATCTCCATGAGTGCGACGTGCCGAACTGAATCATGAAACAGTCGGAACTACTGTCTCGTTTTCCGGAAGTGCCTATGAAGAACCTTATATAAAGAATTATGAAGTTACCAATAACCAGTAGCGAATTATCTAGATAGACAGGGTAGACAGTGTCTTCCCATATTTTTTAAAAAATTTAATTTAATTATGTTTATATGTACCGCTAATTAGCTTTGATTTGATTTTGACTTTCATTACCAACACATAATCTATTTATTCCCATATGTAACATACAGGTTATAGTGTTAAAAATGAAAAGAAAAGTATGTAAAATATACTCTACAATATTCCAAAGTACTGTAAACACTTCTATTAGCTATAAAATGGCTGCTTGCGTTCGTTCACCTTGCACTATATAGCGACCAAGTAGCAGCAGATGACAGTAATGACTGAGATATTCCAGCAGGGCGACAGTCCTCAGCAGTGTTGCCAGTTTAGATGTTTCCAACAAAATCTAGTGGTTTTGAAAGACCGTTTAGTTGGGAAAATAGCTATTTAGTTGCTAGTGGGACTTCTAGTCTTTTTAAAATGTTGCCTAGTTGTAATATATTTTTTTTAAAATACCTTCTGAAAAATAAATTCCAATATTATTTTAAAATACAGCGGTCGATGATCGTATAATTCTTTTTCAATTCCACGTGCCATTTTAAAAAACGTTTCTTAACATATATTTAGGAAAGCAATCCGATCTTAATCTATGCACGTTTTATTTGTTTGAGAAGAAACTGACAGAATTAAGGAATTTTAGTACTAAAGGAAGATAAGAGAAAACTGAAAGGAAAACATGTTTAAAATTTGTTTGTGTGTTAATGAAACAACTTCAACAAAGATTGCCTAATGTCTTTGAAACCCTTAGAAAAGTCTCTCTGTCTTCAGTTTGAAGAGCACTTTTTGACTTAAGAGCCCTTAATTCATCTGCTTGAAATACTCTATTTACATGGTGACTTGAGCACTAAAATGGAATTTTTACGGCGAAAACTTACAGTAGTGTAAATGTGTATTTAATCAGCTTTTGTATGAGCTCTTAAATTGTTGTGTTGCTAGTGATGAAAACTCATTTTGAAAATTAGCAGAATATTCAAAGACGAGGCAAATTTTAATTGGCCCAAAAAAGAAGTTTCAATTAATTAAACATTGTTAATTATTATTATTATTATTATTATTATTATTAATAATAATAATAATAATAATAATAATAATAATAATAATAATAATAATAATAATAATAATAATAATAATAATAATAATAATAATAATAATGAAGTAGA
>JAGDQP010053564.1:0-13532 GCA_022664845.1 Lepisma saccharinum | reverse complement strand
CAAAGTTTGCTAATATTATAAGAAAACCTTTACATTTCTAAGCATTCTCATCCTTTTATTTCTTTACGATAAAAAGAAGTTCGCTACTTCTTAAATCAAGTAGCTATAATCACTATAATGAGCTAATATCGGTATTAGAAGCCCCTAGTGAGGATTAAATCGAGAACCGCTAAGAGCGAAAGCCAGAACATTAACCTGGACTAAGCAGGCGCTTATTTGATATTTAGCCCATTCAAATTCTGAAAATATATCTCGATTTTTCACTTGCAAATGACTCTATACTCCTTTTCGAAAGAATGTTGTTATATCGCGCATGCGCTCTCGTCAATAAGCAAGGGAGATCCGTTGCTATAGATACGTAGTTGTCGTACGTCATATTACAGTATTACCAAATTTCATATTTTTAACTACTTGCTTAGAACGTTAGCGGGAATCATGTCGCGCGTGAAAGCTCTTTCGTTACTGCTATCAAGCGCGGTTGCCAGCCTACAGAACTACAGTAATAGAGAATGGCAACCTAGTCTCCTCTTCTAGCACTATAAGCCTCTCCTCCTTCATCTCACCACTCCGAATTCAAACTCTCGTAAATACAACTGTAGCATAAGTGAATATTTTAAATACAAGTAGCTCTTCTCCTGCTGATATCTTTTATCTCAGTTATTTTCAATGTTATAATAACCTGAAATAGCTACTGCACGCGTGGTTCAATTCAGTATACTGTAAAGTAGATAATGTAAATGAAAGGGTTGTTTTCGACCGCCTTTAATCTCAGATTTTGTTCGTCAGTCACCAACGGAGAAGTGAGAAGAAAAAAAATCCTAAACTTCTTTATGTTTATAATGAGATAAGAAGTATTAAGAAGATTGTGTCACTTGGAGAGAGAATATTTACACACAGTAAGCACAGTTGGTACACTACAAACAAAGCTACTTTTGCTTCTTTCTTTCAGTAAAAGAAGAAAAATGAATTACAACCATATTTCTGGAGATCTGGAACGAAAATGAAGAGATAAGATTAAACAGATTTTTTTTCTTTAACTATCTGCGCCTTTGGTCTAGAGATTTTCCCACAATTCGTACAAAAGAAGTTCTTGTGCGTCTTAATCGGGATGTTCCTTCAAAGATGATACGTTATCTGTGTACTTTGTCGTTAACAACGTATTCTTAAGATGCTCTTTGACAACACTATAGACTACTGCAAGCAAGGCAGTGTGTCACAAAGATACAAGGTGTGAAAACTAAAATAAAAAAGTTCCTGGTTGATAACAACTATAATTTTTAACTATCTTTTCTTCTCTTTCCTTTTCAGCTACACTGTGTCGTAAAAAGATGTTACTACATGGAATATCAGATATCATAAATAGTAGCTGCTGACATATTTAACTGAAGAAAATATAAGAGCTTTTTTTTAAAAAAAAGAAAATATTCTGTGACAATATTTCTATTCACTCGCTGTTTGTTTACGGAATTAGCTTATGAACTCTGCTTCTAGATTCAAAGAATTTTGACATAATGGAGTATGTCTGTCACTGATGGATGAATTGTTTTGCTCGTTATCTCTTAATGAATCACAGGTTCGATTTCCGGTGGAGATACATTGGAAGCAGAGCTTTGAAATCCTTTTTAAATTGAAGGTCTTATTCTTAAGGAGTCATATTCATACGATTGCAGTCAATGGTAAATCGCTATCGGTTCACTTCACGCAGATAAAAATCTTAGTAGAAATTATAGCTCCCTCTAAAGAAAGTCTTTTAGCAAATAATCCTAACCATGCCCTATTACTTTGTGGTTGATTGCTTTGGGTGTTTTTCATTTGTAGTTTCGCATGATTTTTCCGTCCATTCAGGTAGTTTTTAAAACAGAAGAAGAAGAGGAAGATGGAAAGACCTTTGCAAGAGACAAAGAGTTTTCTTTTCGTATCTTTGTCTCTTCCTCTCCGAAGGAATAAAGAGAAAGAAAGAAACAAGGAAAAAGAAAGAAAGATAAACAGAAAGAGAGAAAGAAAAAGAAGATAGAAAGAAAAAGATATAAATAAAAAAGAAGGAAAGAAAAAAGATGGAAATATATGGAAAGAAAGAAAGATAGATAGAAAGAAATAGAAAGAAGGAAAGAGAACGGAACAAAAAATACAGAAAGAAAGAGAATGAAAGAAAAATAAAGAAATGAAAAAAGAAAGAATAATACAGAAAAAGAAAGAAGGAAAGAAACAAAGGGAGAACTCTTACTCTAGCGTGGAAGGAGTGGTCTCTGGATCGACTCCCAATAGGGATTCACAGTTTCGGTTTTGTACTAGTATCGTGATGCCACCTGATTGAAGCGATAGTCAGATATTCCCATCTCGTAAGTCACGTAAAGTGGTGATGGGCAGCCGTTGGCCTGACCACGTTGCATACTCCTTGAACAAAAGTCACCTGGTCCCTAGGCTAACGTTGTCTAACTTTGTTTATTTCAGACTTCTAAATAATTCAATAGAATCTTCTTTCCAGTGAATTCTAACCAACTTCTATGTGCTATCTCATTACAATGGAGCAGTGCAACAAAATGAAGTCCACACTGTTTCTTTCTTTCTTTCTTTCTGTTTGTCTGTCTGTCTGTCTGTATGTATGTATGTATGTCTCTCTGTCTTTCTTTCTCTCTCGCTCTCTGTATGTATGTGTGTGTGTGTTTTCCCCATTTCTCATCATTAGTCATTGTCGTCAAACATTATCTTGCAATTATCATCGCCTGTATGTTTTAACACAGAGACTGGTTAATCGTAGTCACATACCCGCAAACAACTTCCGTCCTCTGTTGGTCTGTAGCAGAGTGTAAGCGCTCTTCCTTCTCCCTGTCTGTATACGGGAAATACCGGAAGTAAACTAAATGATGTTGAATGTGGGAGAGGAGTGAGGAGGTGTCGAGTGAAAGTCGAGGTCCAAATGAATAAGGAGGAGTCTTTGGGTTTAGGATGACCAGGGGAGAAAAAGAGAGACAAGGGTCAACCGGAAATATTCACATCCTTCTCCATCTATGTTTGTCTTCGCTGTAGTCTTCCCACGAACAGTTTGCAGGCCGTTGACAAATGACGGACACAATGCAAAACACAAATGTTAGTTAGTGAAATATATGTTCCACCTTTCAGTTTCAATGCAAATAAAATTAACCATCAGTCGCTTGAAGAAAAAGCTTTATTATAATATGAAATAGTGACAATTTATCATTTTCCACAAACTGAATACTGGCTGAACAGAGAGATGAAAAACGAAGCACAATTAGACAAATATCTTTGCTCCAACTAATTTGCTTTTTTGGTCTGCACCGAGCCTTAGAATTAGCAACTAAGATTCTTACCTGACCTACACGATTTTGGGTTGTACCCCTCGATTCTTCTCCTTGAATAAACCTTTAAACAAGTTAAAGCATAAGAACGAAACATCCCGAAAACGTGAAATGTATCTTTTATTTCCTGTTGGTTATGCAACTCTGTATATCTCTAAAGTAATATGGGTTGCTGCTAATTAGGCGCTCAAAGTCTTGCAGGTTAGTCTGTTATTTGAATATTGATTGTTCATACAAAATTACCAATATATTTTTTTGTTCTTTTGTTGCTTCGGTATTAAGCAAGCAATATTGCTAGCCTCTCTTCTCTTTCTTTAACAATCAACAATCAGAAGAAACCATGTTTAGAAAACAAAATGTCTACTTTATTAAGAGACACATTGAAATAGCGCATTCGTAGGTCGTGACGATGAACTTATCCTTATGATAAAAATTCATACGCACTCAGCGAAAAATGTTTATAAAACATGTACACCATGTATGAATGCAGGAGGCAGACAGTCGTTGGGTGGCCCGAAAACTGCTTACACCTGGATTTTGATTATGTTATCCAGTCTGCTTGTTGTACACATTACGTACACAATAATATTTTGTCTGTGCGGTACTACGCCGTTAACATGAGTCATAACTTGACAAAACATATTTCAATTACTTTCTATTTTTCACAATCTTCTGGAAAGTTCGTATTGTTGTTCTTTGGAGATGTTCTCCATAAACGAGTGTTTTCGTGCGTCACCTTGTTACCAGGGAGTTCCGCATTCAGTTTCTCGGGAGGATATATTGAACGTATTGGAATACCACTTTAAACTGTAGGTCCTACCTTTACTCAATGAAAGACAATGGCAAACGAGCACAGTTTCACCTTGACTAGAGGTTATAACTATGGCTCTAGGCAATACACTAAACATAATCATTGTATCTGCAATAAGAAGTGACGCTTAATCACTATCTTCTTGTAGTTTATAGAGTTGGTTTACTTCCTTTTTTTTAAAAAAAACAATCAATTTACATTTCTGGACTGCTCAGGTAGGTATAGTGACAACTATGGTCTAAGTCCGCCTAAGCTCTGCACCGCCGTTTTCAAATCTGAAGTCACTTTCTGCTTACCTGTTTTCGTTCCGCTGCATTACAGGAGAAAAAAATAAAATTAAGACCCCACCTCGAATTTTTTGGCACCTAGAAAACTTTACCCTTCAACTACACTAAGAACACATACTCGTATATAAGAACAATTAATTACCTCTTAATTAATTATTGTCACAATGTTCTTCCTCTTGTTTTAATTGCCAATTAAGATTAGAATTTTCTGTTGTTACATGTCTGTAAGATGATGTCTGTGGCACTTCCTACTGATATCATAAGTCTTTTCGGCAATCTTCTTATACTTCTCATATAAGGAGGGGTGGCGCCATGTACAGACGCAAACATTGCTCTCTCTCTCTCTCAGTCTTTGTTCTATGGGAACAAGTGCCATGTGAAGATATGGTTACATGAAATCATGATTTGTAGCCTTGAACACTGTCACAGTTTAGATTAAATTATCACAAAGATTCCTGAACTCACTAACAAGCGGATGGACAGATATAACTTTCTCCTTGTTGTACGTTGTAGTGCATGGTAATGTATAAATGATTTGTATGTTTCAGCTAACAAGTAAGCCTAGGAAACTGTACACACGCTTTAGTACTAGGCAATTGCTTGGAAAAGCAATTTCACCATAACCGAAACGATGGGAAAATAGGTTTCTCTGTAAACTGTAATGACAAATTAAACTTGCCAGTTAATAGAGGATTGTTTCCCCTTCAATTAAAAAAAAACAATCGTGCAAATCGGATGAAAATTGACAAAGTTAGGAGAATTTTAATATAGATATGAACTTTGTTATTTTTCTGTGATTTGTAGTTGGGAAGTTTGATTAAAAACATGTGTAAATCGTTTAATGGGCCAAAGCGGAAAACGGAGCTACAAATATTTCCACTTGCACCATACTTTCACGGAGTTTCAAAGAAATCGGCTTATCTGCAGTTCCCTGGGTTTACTTGTAAGTAGAATATGTCATATATATTTGATGTACGCATAATTCCCTTAAAAAAATTATTGCCTATGAGTATGCTCGTTATTAAGGCTTTGTCCTTATAAAATTCCCACACAAAATGAAAATCTTGGTACAAGTCAGTGTGCGGACTTCCCCTGCTCAAATATAAAGGAGCAATGAAAAAAATTGTGTGCATAGGTTCAGTGGGGTGGATTTGTATACCAGACAAACATGCAGAACAGTGGACAGACTTTGAGTTTTATATACCCAGAAGCCAAGGGATACAAGCGACATTGACGACTTTAAAAAAGTTCCAGACAATCTCTCATATTTAACCCGAAATATATGTGAACACAAAGTTGTCATATTTTGTACATGGGTGCATTAATTTCCAAGGTTTCGTTGTACAAAATATCACAAAATATTCCTTGGCTTCTGAAGTCGACATATAGATGTTATATCTCGCTCTCTGAAATATTTCTTCAAGTTGTTGCTAGCATGTAGCATGTTATCAGGTGTCGCGAGAAATTAGTGAACAATCAACAGAACTCTTGTTTTGTCAGTATGATTTCTTTTAAATAGATACTCCCACAATTGGAGCTCTTTTACACAATATTGGGAGAAGGGGGATCATATAGAGAGCTTTGATATAAACAAAAGACACTCATCTGTCCGCTACATTGCTGTTATGTAGAGATGTAGAGCTCTTAGATTCAGAGATAAGAAACAAATGGACTACAGACAGAGAAGACTGTTTTTAGTTTTGTTCTGTGCATTGTTCGCAATTCAGAGTTCTTTTGTTTTTTCTTGCCATTCTGTACTCTTGCTTCTCAGAGGATTTCTTTTGATTCACAGTTGAAAGAATAGCTTTGTCGTTTCTTCTTTTCCTTCTGAAGAAGAAGAAGAAGAAGGAGTCAGAAGAAAAAATCAACTATCATCATATTCTAATCTATACTCTACAGCTGGAGGGATGTACTGTCCAGATGCGTTTTAGATGGCGGACTGAATATGATGTAAAAAAAAGTGTGGGGGAAGTGGTACAGCAGGGAAACATCCTGAAGCTTGTAATAGAACAAGTGACGTGTTGACGGCTGAAACAAAAGAAAGACGTCACGCGGCTTTATTCGTTACAAAGATACGATAAGTGATTGAACAATGGATTAGTATCTCCTATTACACGAGATATTTTGCGGCCCCTTAACTTTCCCTCCGTGCATACCATACTGTAATTAATTCCTTTTATGTTTTATCGCTTGTTTCTCTCCTGCTTTCCCCACACATGCACACATGCTCCCTTCCCCCTTGTAATAATTCCTATCACTCGCCACCACGTTCTCGTCCTATGGCACTACTTTTCTTTAGCAGAATGTCCTGAAATCAGTATAGCCAAAAATAATTGATCGATTGGATACAAGAACTAAGGAGAACAGATAAATCAAGATAGCTGAACTGAAATTTCAAAACTGCCCGCCCACAATCTACAGGCCTTTAGGCAACTCTGACTCAGGCAGTTTCTTTGTACAGTCTTTGATTGAGGCATTGTTATTTATAAAACGAATAAAACTAACCGAGTGAGAAGAATCTACCACTTTCAGAAGTCTGATAAATGACGTTACTGAACCCAACTCTGAACGAATAAGTTTCTCTCCACCTGCCTTGGGTCAGGCGCTAGCCTGCGTCACTGATAGGCAAATAATATTTAAAGAGGACCAAAATATTTTATGTGTGGAGGGATCCAGTAAAGAAAATATAAACTTTATCCTGGCCAGGATATTGGAGACTTTTCTCGCAGTGCTCCAATGCTTGGCACTCTGAGGTGCACTCAGCCTCCTATTAAATTGATTACCAGAGTATCCTTGGAAGGTAAAAGCAGCCTAGCGTGTAACACCACCCCACCTTATTTCTTACTTTAGGTCGAGAATATGTGGAACCTCCACATCCTCCATGCGCCGTTCAAGTCGCGTACGCATCGCACAGAGGATAGCTTTACCTTTTTTTATATATACCAAAAATGGAACTAAGGTTATTGATAAGATTATCTGTGTGGTAGTGTTCTTATAATCGAAGATGTTATCGCAATGCAAAGTGAGCCATATGTTCTGTGTTTGGCTCAATGTCAGTTAACAGGGAGTGGATGGGAGGATACCCAATAAAGCGAAAGCCTGATATCGATGTCAACGAGTAATCTCTTTACAAAGTGTTGGATGTAATATCTTTAAAAAGCAAAGGTAATTACAGAACTTTATCAGACCTCGGTGGCTATCGGACAAGTAGGGAGAACAATAATCCCCTCTAAAAGTGCATTACTCCAATTCAGACATAGGCACTGTGGTGTACGGGCTTTCCTTTCTTATTACAAATTTATTGTACAGGAGTTTTATTCCAATTTACGGTAAGCACTTTCAAATTTCAAGTCAGGTTAGATCTAGACAGTTCTTGTCTGAAATTTCTCTTAGTTGAACTAGAGACAAGAGAGTTGGGTTCTGGATTCGAATCCTGGCGTTTATTTACTGATTACTAACTATATAGCGGCTTATTGAATTGATACAGATCAAGGCAAGAAACTGTTTTAGTTACCCGAAGGTTATAAAGTTTGTCAGACTTTTCATCAATCTCCTCTACCGAATTATTAGAGTGAAGTTAGAGAAGCTTCCTGATGCTTCTTTCCTTGTGCCCCGTTCTCGAATTAGCGTGCTCATAAAACGTCATCCGTTGAAACGATTGAAATAAATGTAGACGGGCAGGGAATGTAAGGGAAGGTACACGCGGATATACGACAAAAAAGTACAAAATATTGTTTTATTGTACTCACCAAGAACTTTAGCATAACTATTTTGCTTAGGACATAAATGATACTAGAACCACAAAATATAACTTTCAGAAAAATAATTAAGTAAACCCCAATGAAATATCCCATATGGTTGCAATCAGAACGGTTCATATTCATTATCCCGTGGCGTGTCTCGAATTCCATTCAAAACTATAGATCCCAACTTTTGGACGGTCATCTCCGTCCGATTGAAGACAATGGAAATTGCCATCGGTTCATCTTGCTAATATCCCTATCACAAAGTTGTCTTAGGTCACAACACTTATAATTATCATCATCATTAAATTCAAATAAGCGAATGGAAATAAACATCTACCTAAAACGTAATTTATGTGTGGTGGAAGGGCATAATTAATGTGGTACGATTTATGTTTTTTTTTTTTTTTTTAAATCGTGCAAATACCAAAAACTTGTGGTTTCATTGACAATTTTATAAATACACTTTTCAAGAGTTATTAACGTAGCCGCCAGTAGTAATTGTCTATCGTCGCCAGAGGAAAGAGGAATTTCAAGGTCAAAAGTTAAAATAAAAAAGACTTAAGTTGTTAACAAGAGGAGCAGAAGGAGAGATTCTCACAAAACGGCAAAGTGCAGAGAGTTAATAAGTAACTTTCACATGAGTGGTTCTGACTAAACCATTTTGATGATTAAAACTTTTATATATATATTTATTTCCCGGTGGCACACGTATTACAATGGTAAACCACAATGTTCTCATAAGAAATCCAAGTGGAATCATTAAGTGCATAATGTTTACAACGTATCTACCTTATAATATCATGGGTTTCAAAAGGGATAAGTATGTAATTATTTTGTCATAACCGTTTTGTGAATCAATTTTAATTTCATAACTAGCTTTTTCATCTTAGTTGCTGCAAAGGGAAGCCAAATTGAACTGGAGTAACTTATTTTTAATAACAGTGATGAAATTATGTAAATACGTGGATGGAAAATAGCTTTGTATTCAGTTAATGGTAATAAAATTGAAAAAAATATGAATATAATATTCATTACTCCTTAAAACTGTGAAAATGACTCTCGTATGAATGTTTGTACGAATTAATGCGTTATTCTGAAGTCGATCGATTTTTTAAAATATATATAACGACAAAGGTGACGAACGTGTTCTTCTAACTCGGTTAAAGCAAATACTGTCACGAAGACGACTGACTGGTAGCTCGGTTGGTAGAGCGTTGGTTTTGCGTTGGAAAGGCTCTTAGTTCGAACTTAAAGCCGGCCATCCTGTCTGAAGTTTTTCTTTTTTCTCAGTCACAGCAGACTAATGCCAAGATGGTATCTTTGAACAAGGTTCTGGTCAACTTAATTCTCACAACCTCTTCTTTACCCTATACTGGCCTGAGCCAAAGATGCCTAAAGTCTGTAAATTTGATTCAATTCAATTCTCACCAAGATGACTCGAGCTCTAGGCCCGCTCCGCAAATTTATTTTTGCCTTGCTTCCATACGCTATCAAAATCATTTATTGGTATCATCTATTACATAAAGAATCCCGTGAATGGGATTGAGGCACTTTTCCTTGTTTATGGATTTTAACCCAGAAAAAAAAACTTAACAAAAATTTACAAGAAAGAGTTCACATCGTATCTACGTATCTAAAGCAATCAGTAAGTGACGAGAAAATTTTTTTTTTTTTTTTACTTTCGATTATATTTTATATTAGCACTCTATTGACTGTAAGTTTACCTCATATCTATGTAAAGTTCACAGAAGTAGAAGTTATTAAAATGATTTTAGAAACTAAAACATGTTCACTTAAATTTCACAGTATACCAATAATGGATATGGGAACTTACTTCCATAGACATTGTCTTTCATTTATTTGACAAGATTGATTTAATCTGTTTATAAAAATTTAGTCTCTACATTGTAAAGAAATGTACACTTCTTGCACACTTAATTGGTACTTAGGGTGTACCAAAAAGTGTAAGGAATCATGACTTTCTGAAGTTAAATTGTGTATATTTTTTGTGCACTTTTCTAACGTCTGATTCAGCTTTCACGTCGCATTTCTTCAATAGCTAGCGAAATATTTGACTGATTCAGAGTTTTCGTGGTAGCTATGTCGGCTAAGACGAGAGTTTATTACCAAAATGATCATCGTTCGAGTCCTGCTCGCGCCAACTTTTATATATTTTTCCCAGTTCATTAGAACCAATTAATAAAACACTGGTACTAGTAAAAGCCCACATAGGATGCACAGATGTGGTCTAAAGTTGATATATTTTAGGTGCATAAATGGTACACTTTACGTTGTACATCAAGTGAACATTTTTTTTTTCAGTGTATCAGTTACCACCAATAGTCATAAGTTTAGACCGTAACATTTCTAATTTAGCGTGAGAACCTCGCTGGCAGTGATTGAGACATCCCTATATTTCAACAAACTTGTGCGGAGGAGTCGTCGGAGAGATAAGATTTTTGAAGAACAAATTGGAAAAGAAAGAAAAAAGAAGAAGGAGAAAAAATAAAAAAATAAATAAAAAGAATGATGCTCAGAGAGGAATGGCATATATAAGTGCAAGTGGCAGTCATCGAAGAGTGTGCAAACACGTCAAGTAACCTCGCCTTTTAAAGTTCATATGGAACATTTGTAAACTAAACCAATGCATTTACGTTTCGAAAGAGAGAGAGAGAGAGAGAGAAAAGCTTGACACACCCTGATGACGATAATGTCTCCTAAGCGCAAGTACCTGTTCCGGTGCTTTTAACGAAGAATATTCATTTCAAACTAAAGAGAAGTCAATTATTGACTACACTTTAGATCAATGTTCCAAGTTTATGAAAGTAGAAAGAAAAAAAAAACACAATTTGTAATAATACTACACTAAGATATATCTTATTTTATAAACAATAATAGCTTATAGGAAAGCTTTTTTTTTTATTAAAAAAATCATTGAGTTGTGATTTTAATAACTGGAAAGTCACTCATTTATTCCCAGGTGATCAGTCTGAATGAATACGTTTTTATTATTCAGTTTCGTTTTTCCCTTTTAAGAGAACAGTCAATGCGTTGATTCGCAAGTATGAAGAGATCTTAAATGGATTAATGGCTGAGCAGGTGGAAGAGAGACCGTTGATTGGTTGATATTTGCTCGTAAGGATCAATGGTCGTGTTGTCACAAGGTGATCTAACAGAGGTAGATTTTATGTGAGATTGAATTAATGGACAGAAAATGAAGTTGCAATACATTGTGTAGAATACAAAAAATCAGCAATCTCTCTTTTTTTATTGTCACACTATCCAATATACAAGTTCATATAAATTCTGTATACAAACGTGCTTCCTACGAATCTAGATCTTTTCCTACAGTAATCGATTTATTGTAATAAACAACGGCCGTACAGTTCTTGTTTTACCGTGTTTTGTACCTTTTTTTTAAAAAAATATAGTTTTCATTTATGGGCTGACTTGCAGCTGTGCCCTAAGTCGGTTACCTTGGAGGGATAACGTACCTCGAAAAGCAGTCTTTCTAGGGTAAGGATGAGGAAGATAGATTCCGAAACCACTGGACCACGAGGCTTACTTTCAATTTTACCTTGTACGTTAAACATAAAAATAATTATTGCTGTTTTGTTTCTACGCGGGACTTTTATTTATTAAGGAAAAGTAATGTTAATTTGTCATTGACTTTATCGGATATAGATATGAATGTACACCCGCCAGGAATCGAACCTGACCACCTGTTTGATTACAATGTATCGAGATAAACCGTTCGTGTACTGAGTAGATTGTTTAATATACTACTTGTCCAATTTGCATTCTAATATTTTAAGGGTATGAAATAATAATTCGAGAATACTTTAGAAATTTTGTGGCTAATATGATCTATTAATAATTACCTAAATGTTAAGAATATTTCAAATTAAAACACATTTTTTCGAAAAAATAATGTGTTTGTGAGTAATTTTCTGCTGTTTGATTATTTTTTCTTGGGACTTTTCCGTTTTCTTAAACACTTTGTACATGAGTCCTCCGTTTGATGTCTGTGAGGGAATGGATATTCCTTACTCTCCTTTTATATACTCTGTATTTTCAAACTGGTCGTACACACTAACTTTCTGGTAGTTGCAATTTTATTCATACATGCCCGGAACCTTTGATATCCAACCAGAGTCTCCTTTCAGGAAGCTTTGAAATTTGAGCAATTACCAACTTTAGCCGCTCGTTGCAAAGGCAAGTGCGGATTGATGCTGGGATTCAAGGGATCACACTCACAAAATAGAAGCAATAAAAAGTGTACAAAATATAATCGTTCAACATACTTGATTTCAAGTTGGAAACATTGCATTGTTTTCCCCCCACCCACGCCTTTTCTTTCATACAGTTTATGATTATTTTGTTGTTCGTCATCTTGTTGCACGGGGTGCTGTGCATTTCTTCTTCTTCTTCATCTTTTGCTTGACAAGGTTTCTTGAGTCCAAAGTCATGGTTCATCTCTTCCGCTATCACAGCATCTGACAGCAGCAGATGTTCCACGCTACAAACGTTTTCACTTCTCCACAAATATCTTCACATTTTGAAACGGTTGAAAAGGAACATATTTAACGGGGTGATGTTTCTATGATAAAAATAAACGCTGCATTTTATATGGAATTCTAGTACTCGCCTTTCTTTCTTTTCCTCTTGCCGCTTTTTTTTCTAAAAAAAAAAGAAAAAAGAATGGATATTATATGTGTAATGTGAACATTATGAGTTGTTTTACTATCATATATGGGAATTTACATGACAGTTAAATTTCATTTTCTTTATTTATAGGTTTGCAAGTTCCTATGAGCGTGCCGCATTTCAAACGTAGTAAAATATTAAAACCTGTGATTTTTATATTATGCAAATCCATTAAGAGTTATGTATTTGTGTAAAGACTTGTTTCATGGAGAAAATTCCGTTAAGTACTGTTGCTACTTTATTTAACTGTTAATTAAGGATAGTTATTGATAGGATATTAGCGTGCGAAAATACCAGAAGAAGAGTTTTTACGTAAAATGACAGTAATCACTCACTCAAGAATTTGCAAACACTTTGAAACTTATTTGAAGCCCTTTATTTGTGACTTTTATTATTTCTTAAGGCTGGAAATTCTATTCGTCCACTATCCTTGGGAGAATAAATGAGTATAAAATGGCCAGACGCTGTCCTTATTTTAAAGAACTATCCCGCCATTATACCGGTATGAGTAAGTGGAATGTATACAAAAAATTGACTGTCTTCCTTCTTTGGGGAGTGGTTTGATGACCCTGAAAGCTGTAGACCCTTCTCATTTGATTAGCCTTCTCCGTTTGAAGAGATCAAAGGGGCTATAGCAATGAGGATGGGTAAAACAGGTCAATAC
>JAGDQP010053563.1:0-13533 GCA_022664845.1 Lepisma saccharinum | reverse complement strand
TGAGCATCATATGGAGGATATCTTAAATAATTTAAGATTTTTCCTTTTCCGGCAAAAAAGTGTGTGTGTGATAAGCATCAATTCGAGTTTGTTTTGCACCGAGCGGCTGTACCTTACTTGGTAGAGCGTGGGTTTCATATTCGGGGGGTCCTCGGTTCGGTACCAGTGGCTGACTACCATGACTTAGATATTCTCATTGTTTTCCCCAGCCACACTAGGCACATACCGGAATGGTATCTTCAATTTAAGACCTGGCCGACTCCCTACTGCATTTCGCACAACCTTAGCTGAAGTTATCCATATGTGCCTAAAAGCTATAAATAAAATGTTAACCCAACGAGTATAATATGTAAACCTGTCGCTCTGTTAATCGGATATTGGTTCTTAATGCCGGGTCAACACGACCGAGATCGATCAAGTGACCGTAGCTCAGTTGATACAGGGTTGGCTTAGTAATCGGAAGGTTCTGGGACGGTCGTCTCTCCTAACTGGGATAATACAAGGCAATTCTCCTCACGAAACGAATAAACTAATGTTTATAATAATCCGCAGATATAGAATAAATAGACACACACACATACTCACGTAGAGACATAATGTGTATGGGAGAGGGAATGAGTAAGAGAGAAACACACAAAAAAGAAGAAGAGACGAAGTATGAAGAGCAAGATAACGATAGACAAAGATCAATGAAAACATTGAACTAGATTGATTTATTATTATCCTAAAGACCAAACGCAAACACACTGTTTACTTTCTTATTCTAGCTAGTGTTGCTCCTTCTCTCTTTAACCCGAGAAGATTCTCTGATCAAGTTCTGTAAATAGTTCACGCTTTCCTTTTGAGGCGAAAAAGTAGCGCTCTGAGTGGGAATCGAACCCGAGCTGCCTGAATACAACGTCAAGACGGAACCACTGCTCCACACATTAACTTCTCAAAAACCTGCGCAATACACCGGTGTACATGTCATAGTTGTTCTGTGTTAAAGGAATACAAGAAAAGTGAACGCCTCAGGTCAATGACGTGTTCGTATTTGTGACCAACCAATATTCGTTAATCGTCTTCATCTTTTTCTGCAACGGCAGTAACTTTCTCACCGCCGAAATTCGCTGTGGTGCTTCCAAATTCATTAGTATTCTACGTTTAGGAACACAAGTTACTTTGTTCACTTTCGCCTCGTAAAATTTCACTGGAAAGAACAGGATTTGAACCACTGTTGGCCAGATTGAATAATCAGAAGACTGACACTGTTCCACTGGACTACCCTATTGAGTTTATCTGATGTCCAGAAATATCGTTCTATATTTTCATTTACGAAAGAACTAATTTCCTCCCCACTCACACGCACACTCTCTCTCCCTCTGTGTCTTTCCTGTCTGTTGCTTATAAGTGCACAAAATTATAGTTCCTTTCAATCGTGTTTTTGAGACAAGATTTACTGATACACATGTGTTGATATTAGATTTCAGGGAAGTCCGGAATTTGAGGGTTGTGACCGGAGAAGATATTAAAAGTCCCAACGTTCATCAAAGTGCGATATAGTTTAACTTAATATGGACATCTGAAGTAAATTTTATAATTGTGTCACCCTTGAGCGTTCATAATCAATGATGAAGTAATTAATAATGGCTCAGTTATAAGAACTAAAATCGAAGTTCTTGTATATTAAGAAATGTCATAGCAAGTAAGTTATTATGGATTAGCACCGGAAATTAAAATTAAATTGGTGCTATGTTTAATTTTCAAAGAGGAAGTAGCTTGTAATAAAAGTAAACTTTTGAGATATATTTATGCCTGAATAGTTTTTGTCTTTGGTTGACACTCAAATCATCCACAAATAAAGACGTGAGGCTTTAGATCTCGGTAAGACCTGTCCCGAACTGTGACTGAGAAAATATGATCACCAAACCTATAATAGAGACAATGTCCACTCTCGTCTCATCTGCTCTTTTTCTCTGAATTTGAGTATGCCGATGTATTTTATAGGACAGACCTGTGATGGCAGTTGACCGTAGATACTAGAACACTTACACTGTAATATGTTATCTACTTTTGGAGAAATATATTGGCTCTGGATATAATTTTAAGTATGATTCAGCATTCGACTGGTGAAAATGATAATTTGAAGTTTGCCTTTTTGCAAGTTTATGACGTTTCTGCAAGTTTGGCTGAAGCCGGGTAGGGTAGAGGATTTTAGAAGCAAGTAGGACAGGGCCTAAATTGACGGTACCATTCCGGAAATTGACTGGTTTGTTGAGGAAAAGGCATGGAAAATTCTGTCAGGTTGGACGGCCTCTAGGATTGTTCCCAGAACTTTCCAATTGATAAGCCAATCCAATTGTGCTACAGCCTCTCGGTAGATGGGTGAAAATTAGTTTCAACATAGAAAATATGAATAATTCTTTTTAAATTGTTGTATTCTGTACAACCCTAATTATTTTGTTGCAGAACTAAATCAATAAACTCTATAAATATTTAAGTTGATCAATGTAATTTTGAAAGCTAACAAACATGTTGAAAAATCAGAGATTAACCAATGTACTCTACAAAATGTATTGTAGAGCAATAGATGGATTCAAGCAAATGTGGATTTACATAAAATTACAGTATAACCGACGCGAAACACTTTCAAAAGACGCGCTGATAGTCACGAACTGTATGAGTCATGGTATATATGTGTTATATTTACTTTTACAAATTTTATATAGTTAAAAATCTAAATCTTTGCTAGCATCTAATGTTTGTTTAAACAAGTTATATGTCTGAGTGATGACATCCCTCGACAATTACGCTTCTACGAAAAAATGAGAAGATAGTTACAATTACTTGTATAAGAAATAACACCCCTGTTGAAACTTGAAAATCCTGTCGGAACGTTCGGTTTATTATATATATATATATATATATATATATATATGAGCGGTCCCGGGTTCCATTCCCGGGGAGGGCTCAAAAATTTCGGTGTTGACCCAGCATCGTGAGGACAATTGGGGAACTGGAAGACCATGGATTTCATTGCGATAGAACTTGGTGGCCGTGAGGCGAAGAAGGTATCAAGTGCATTTTGCATCTCTACTAGGGATTTGAACTGGCGTTGTCCAAGGAATGCAGCAGGTGAAAATCGGACGGTGCAGTGTCCGGGGAGTATAGCAGATGCAATAGTGTTTCCAATCCAAGGCGTAGAATGATGTCCCCGGTCATTCTAGTCACGTGGGATTTGGCGTTCTCCTGTAACAGGAGGACCCCTTTGCGATTCAGAAGTGTTGAGTTTTGAGTTTTTCTTGAACACAGCTCAACTGCTGACAGTACAGTTGCATTTATGCTCTGTCCAGCTGGTAGCAGTTCCCCATGCACGATGCCGCGAGCAGTCCACCAAACACACAGAAGGACCTTCTTCGGGCGCAGTGCTGGTTTCGGCTGTTTTGGAACCGGTTCATAGGATGCTAACCAATGATGACGGGGTCGTGGAGCTTTGTAGAAGACCCACATCTCATCACCTGTCAACACCCTGTCCAGAAATGGCTCCTTCCTCAGACGAGACATCAAAGAAACAAAGGTGACTGCTCGCTTTGCCTTCTGGCCCGCAGTCAAATCATGTGGGACCTATAGACCCAACTTATAGTGCTTCCCAAGTTGATGGAGGTGTAACCGAATGGTTTCTCCACTCACACTGAATTTTAGTCCAAGTTCCTCACATGTCTGGTCACTTTTCGCCTCAATTGCTGCCTGAAGATCTTCATTTGGTACTTGTGTTGGTCTTCCTGCATGTGGTGCGTCTTCGAGTGTTTCGTCACCGTACTTAAACTTGGTAAACCACTGCTGCACTGTCCGCGTAGTCACGACACCCTCACCAAAGGCCTGGCATATCTTCCAACCCGTTGCAGCTGCGTTTGACCCCAGTTTGAACTCGTAGAGCATACACGCTCTTATGACGCTCTGTGGAGGTCCCGTGTTCACTCTGTCCTTCCGTACGTTCACGGTGTAACTAAACTGCCCCAACCAGGTAGTACGTTGGCTATACCCACACCAACAACTGACCTTCGCCTGATCTCCATTCGCATTCAACTTACGGTGTGAGGGCCATTTGAACACAGACCTCCACAAAAAGCGACAAATCTTTCTTGGTTCCCTTAGAGAGTTGGTGTCTAGATTTTTAGTTGAAGTAGTATTGCAAGGAGACAATAGGTCGCGTGAAAGTAGAGTATGCTCCCTAGTCTAGCGTTTCGGAAAGTAGTTGTCTTCGTGAATATTTGTTTTGATGAGAAGTACAGAATTCTTAGAGTCTCGCTTAGTTTTTGAGACGTATAATTTTGGTATTTTTCAGAAAGTTAAATGATTTGTAACGTTTTCACAATAATAACTAAGTTTAATCAATAAATTTGCTTCAAATTAAACCAAGGTCTATTTTTGGTTACAAATCAAAGTTTACAATACCCTACAATAGTTAATGAATGGGTGTGGGTAATTTCCTTTAAATTCTGATGACTTCCATTCAAGTAAATTTGCAAGTTTCTTCACCGAAAAATGGAACCAGTATTGAAAGTTTTATGATTTTAATAAGTCAAGAAGTGTCATTTGAATAATGAAATTTCTATTTTGTAGTTAAATATGTTCTCTAAAAAGAGAGAAATATAAATTAAATTTCCGTTAAACATTATTTATTTGTTCCATAATTTATTTTTGTCAAAAGAAATGTTAAAATGATTTCTTTATGAAAAGGTATTTAGATCTTTAATTTGCCATTTTGATAAGAGATAAGAAAGGTAATTAATTTCAGAATTAAGAAAAATAAATGTTTGAAAATTTTGTTCGGCGTGACAAATGTTGGAGTTCATGTCGGAGTGACGTGAATTCGAACTTTAACAATATTTACTTGAGTTTGATACAAAGATTTCTATTGCAATAGCATTCTTAAGAATTTCTAAAAGAGGCAAGTAGGAGTAAGGAAAAGCTTTAGTTTAACGTAGAATACTATTTTCCACTGAAATACTTAGTGACAGGTTGTTCTCTCTTTACTAACACCCATCTCTTATTAGAATTCCATGGTCTTTACGAAACTTGCCTTGGTTTGGAAAATAAAATTCAAAGTTCAAAGGCGTTCTAAAATAACGGAAATAATTTGAAAATAAATGAATATGTTATTGTACCGGTAAAAAGGGACCCGAATCACATACAAAAGAAAAGCATTTATGGAGTTTGAAGAAAAACGACAAAAACGATCTTCTCTAACGTAGTAAGAATAGCTTTTCGGTCTATCGTGCTATTGTTCTGGATCAGGACCATTTGTGATGCAAAACATACGTCTACCCCAGAGAACCTGGAACAAGCAATAACTCAAACCCACCAAAAAAGTGAGTCAGGTCCTTTTTACAATAACATATTCAAATATGATTTTAAAGAAAATAGGCAGCAAGCTCTGATAAGTGAGTTGCTTAGAGACGCAGGCGACCTCGGTGTTTTTGTATTGTGTCGAATAATGTTTATGCCAAGTTCGGCGCAGCTAGGTCTAACTGAATGGAAACAATTTTAACAATTAATTTTTAAAATTGGGCTGGCACCATTGATCTAGTGCACCAATCAGGACGGTTCCAGGGGATTTGAACAAGTCTATTCAAGCCATTTCCAACGACACCTACGCATCTCTCTACACTTTGTAGTTCTTGAGATTTGATTTCTGGATACGGACAGACGCCAAAACAGGGATTAGAATGCTCCTTTTTCTTATAGCTTTGATATGAAGGAACCAAAAACTTATCATTGAATATTAAAGATCTCTAAAGAGAGGTTCAAAGTAAGGTCTATGAAGAATGTAAACATTAAAATAATGTTTTAAGGCGAATAGTAAATATTGTCAAAAGAGTTTCTCTTGTTTTAGCAATTTAAAAACAAGTCTTGTTTGATGTCCGTTTAACAAAATAAATCATACGATCCTTTAGACACAGAAAGTTGTGTTCTTTTAGGTGAGAGCAGGTGTGTTACGAAGCGAAAACTGATCGACATGCCAGGCGTTGAACTTGAGACGAGAACCTGTGGTAGCATGAGTCATCTAGATATAAAGCTGTTGAGAACGTATGAACAGAAGAAAGCTACTAGTTTTTCCTTCTATTTTAAAAGCTTTATTTAACTTCAATTGTTAGTAAGGGAGAATTTGTGTAGGCAAATTTTGAGCCACTTCCACATAGCAGATCAACTTGAAACTTTGCACACATATGAACTACCGATGAATCTACACTTTGGTTCTGGGAATCAGTAACAGGGTCAACTCAGCTCTTAGTGCACAGAAATCTTTAAAATAAAAAATGTTTAAATCAAAGTGAAACTGCAGAATCATACGGTGATGTTTCTGAAAACAGTAGCGTCTCGGGAATACCGGTACCTTTACGGAGGGAATAATTTCAAAATTTTGAATATAAAGTGTGTGTGTGGGGGGGGGAGTCGATGTTGCAACAAGTGCTAAATTTTCAACAACTTTTAGAGGAAATACTTTTCGATAGCTCATACCGTTTGCCAGGTAGAAGACCAAGTTAGCGGTCAAAATTAATATTGTGTAGAGGGTTTTCGGGACTTTTCAGGTGTTGTAACTCAATGGGAATAAAGGTTTCAAACTAAAGTGAAATACTAAATGGGTTATGCGGAATCAAACGGTGAGGTTTTCGAAAGCCGGAACGTCCTGGGAATACTGTTACTGGGGGCCAACTTTAAAATTTTTAAAAGAAACAATGGCTAATTTTGCTTTGTTTGAAGTTTTAACAATTTTCTGATGAAATATTGTTTAATATCTCGTAATGTTTGGAAATTACATGAGTTAATTGGTAAGTCAACAGTTAACTTACTAAGTAGTTCTTGTAACTGGTGAAACCGTGGAAAATCTGTCAAAATAGTCGGTCATTGGGTTCGAACTCACGTGCCTACCCATTGCCGCTCCGAGGCCTGCGACATTACTGTCTGAATAACGAGAGCTGGGTACGATCTGAATGAAAGCTGTCTGTAAAGATAATGAAATTACCTGTAAGTACTTCTAATTTGATTGATTACGTGAATACTATTTCTCCTCTCTGGCGGCGTTCAAATATTATGTAAGCACATCTTTAGTCATTTAATATAACTTGCTTCAACTTTTAAGCAAAAATCAGGAGATATCCGACCTTCTGATTTGTATTAGATTGGTGCATAAATTCGTATCGTTTATTAACTCTATGATTTTTATCTACGTTAACAGGAGAACAGTAATTAATTAACACAATTACATAAATGCTGAGATGGCACATGGCTATTGTTGTCTAATGATACACAGTCATAATCACACTGAATCATTCAGTAATGTAGTCGCGTCACATTGACTCATTCAGTAATGTAGTCGCGTACATTATCAATGATTATATGCCAACGTTGGAGGAATTCGATTTCTCGATTTTAGAACTCGTGTATTTTGACTTGAAGCAATCAGTTAGTCAAGTTTCAAGAGCAGCTTCATCATGAAAGGCTATGGTTAGAGAGAGTGAACTAGACAGACAGACAGAAAGAGAGCGGAAGAGGTGAAATTCTGTCGACCCAAGGTCAAGGCAATAGGAAGGGTGCGGGAGACTTTCCCAACCGAGTTGTTGAATAACTTCTTTGGCCAATTTGGCCGAAAGTGGCTTGCATTTCTGTACTTCACCCATCCCATCGATGCAAATGGTGTCCAATTTCTGAGTGGTCAAATTAAATCAGTCATGTCAATTCCCGCGTTTTTTGCCAAGGATTATCTTGAAAGCACTGAGTTAAACCATCTTTGTCAAAATTTTATGGTTTTCTTGATCGCGGATTATCAGATAAGTCAAAGCGTTACTCCTGACCAGGAAAATACAGAGCCAATTCATTGCTGACCCAGTAGCAAAAATACGTGTTTTAAACGTTGATTTTAGGTTCATTTCGTTGATTAACCGCTATCGGTTGAAAAATTACTTTCATTTTTAAATCCCATTTCAACAAAGAGTCATTGCGTTGATAAGACGTTAATACAACGCGTATTCGAAATGCTATTTTTAACTATGATATAATAGATTTTGTTTAATGAACTTCTTACTAATGTTATGTCAAAAAATGTAATTAAAATCTAATTGAACGACACAAACTAATTTTGGTTGAAAACGGATTGAATTTTAAACCATATTTCAACGAACATTTAATTTCAACGATATCGTAAAAGAGTAATGGCCTTTCCAGGTGGAATCTTGATTAAGGGATTAGCACGTCGAACTACCAACGAGAAGTGAAGAACGTTCCTGTGTTCGAACCCCACAGCAGTCACTCGGATTATTTACTGCTTGAAAATTAATTCCTCGTTTCGTGCTAAAAGAAATGGATAAAATGAAACTAAATGTGTGTATACCAATAGACAGCGTTCATACTCTGCTTTTGGCCAACTAAATCCGTTTCATCATCGTTTCTTCTCAACCATTATTCAACGTCGGATAAACCGTTGAACAAACGGACATTTCGGTACATTTAGCCTACAACGTTAACGTTTCGGTAGTAACGTTTAATCCATGTCAACATTTGTGTGCTACTGGGGTGTCTTTTCAGCATTGACATTAGCCTGTACATCGCACAGATTGCTTTCACAGCTACTGCTTCACTTGATCCTCGAGCATAGTATGCCAGGAATTGTCAACTTTGTTTACTTGACACACCTCGAACTGGAATAATGGATAATGAACTCTTGACTTCTCAATTTTTATCGTGATTTCCTAGTCCAAAAAAAACTGTTTAAATTAACACTAATTAAACACGTATTTTTAAGCAAATCTTACGTAAGTATTACTCTGATTCCACTCCCCAATGTCAGCAAAAATAGTCAAAACTTGAATCCTCTTCCCATCCGTGGAATAAATATGTAGCTAATAATTGAACAATCCCCTTTTCTTAATTTTGAATTTAAATTTATTTGTGACGTTTAGATATATATGACTCAGACCTGGATAGGAAAGGTAAGAGCAATGCAGAAACGAATCGGTTACGTTCAAGATATATTACCGCCATTTTTCTCATGTGCCTGAGAGGAAAAAACTTTGAAAACCTAAGTCAAGATGGTCGCCTGCTGTTATGGAACCCAGAGCCTCCAGATTGTCTACCAACTGAACCACAGTTCCTTTTTCTATACCTCAAAATGAAATAGTATTTTCTAGCAACAAGGAGTTTCCAACACAGCAAAATTTCTTCAATGATGTCCGTGTCCTAACTTAAATCTGCAGAAATTTATCCAAACAATTATTTGTTGTTTGCGCGCTCGCTCTTTCTGTTGTACAGTTGTCGTTTTCATAAACTTTCTTCCTATACTCGGATCAGACATGGTTCTAGCTCTTTTCAGTTCCGAATTCAGGTGGTCAAACCGCGAACTAAGCTATGAACAAACACGGACACAGACAACAGACACGTCAGTCGAACGGTGAATGCAGTGGCGCTAACTGAAGTAGTTTCGTGTGAATACAAGACCTGAAGCGCTTTGCTATTCTCCTGGTTAATCGTCCAACTACGGACGGATAAAAACAACAACTATAATAATAATAATAATAATAATAATAATAATAATAATAATAATAATAATAATAATTTGAGAGGGAATACGAATATTATGGTAACTGTTTTGGTCAAAGTGTTGAGAAACTAATTGTGAAAAGAGCATTGAATTATATGTTTTTACGAACTGTGAATACTCCTTTTTCGCGATAGATTGCTTCCGAGATTAAAGAAAACGAGGAGAAAGAATAGACGCACCACGCAAATGACAACGAACTAAAAAAATGGATATAAAGTAGCGGAATGGCTAGGGTTGCCTTTTGATTTCTTTTGTTAAATATAAACTTTTGGTAGAAAAACACGAAGTCTATTATTATCTAGTTCGGGTTAACCAGGGATTCCGTGGTGATTTTGAGATTGTACAATTGCGAGCATATATTTTTGACCCCCTTGAATGCTCATTTCAGCTATATGAATTGTGGTACTGTTCGCCTATTGCATATGCAACCCAACTTGATTAGTGGATTATCTTGTATGCATATCACTGCAGGATGTGCAATTCTTCCTCCAAAAGCATTTTGCAGGGGAAAGAACGAGATCGTGTATTGCGGAATCATATAAATTGCAGGCGTTAGCATCACTTAGAGAAATTTAAGATAAAACAGGTTTAATTAGAAGAAATGTTTCTTGTATCATAGAGAAACTAGAAGAAATGTATATTTAAGAACTTTTATATTCAATTACCACATTTAAAAACGTAATTAGTCAATGTTATAACACTTTTGTGTGACATGAAAATACTCTGAAAGATAATGAGGTATGGAGCAGAACACAAAAAAGTGAGATAAACATTTGCGCACAAAAAGTGAAATAAATGACCTCAAAATTACACAAAAATTACATTCAAATGTATATTATTCAAATATATCTCCCGTCTATTTTACACATTTTGCCAGAAAGGTTACAAAATGTAATTAGTTTAAGAGAATGCCCAAACGAGGAGCGGGATTCAAACCCGGGCCGCCTGATTCGAAGTCCGACACCTGAACCACTTAACTACATATCTCATGCAGAACTGTGTTCACCATAACGTAGTAGTAGTTACGGAAAAGTAGCGATTGAAAAGGATGCAATGGCATGTCTTTTTGTTACCTATGTTTATGTGAGGAGAAGTTCTGTGATTTTCAGTAAAAGAATCGGCTTCTTTTCGTAAAACTGCAGCTTAATTACTTCTGTCATAGAGCACTGGAAACCCCTCAAGATACTACATTATGCCTTATCATAGCCATGCGTGAGAAATACCAAATATGGGCGTAATGTGGAAGTTCTGATGCCAATCCTGGGCGCAAAAAAATACATGTTTACATCACAATAACACTCCATAATGTGTTTAGTTCACAATGCGCTTTAATGAGATTATTTCCATTGATTTTCTGCTGCGTAGAGAGTCCAATCTGCTGAAAACTCAAGTGATGAAGGGGACACGGTGGCTCTGTTGGTAGAGCGCTCACCTCTGGTGGTAGGGGTCGTCGGACCAATCCCTGCTTATGCCATGTGGGTTTTGTGGTGGACAAACACCGTGTGCGTGGGTTTCCGCGCGGTGCTCTCGTTTCCTCTCACTTTCCTCATTCCGCCAATTCATCCCATCATTATCCATACGGCCTAAAGGCCTTAAAATAAATTCAAATCAAAATTCAAGGGATGGAATTCGTTTGAAGGTATGTTGCTCCTTGCACTCAAGTCACCCCTTGATTTTGGATTAAATCCTACATTTCACGCAACGGAGTGCGTTTTGAAATAACGTTGATTAAAAAAAAACAGTTTATCTGAGCCCATGTGGGTTTTATTGGCCTTTTGGGGATTTCCTTGGGTTTTCAAAATAAAATGTGATTAAACGTGAACGTAAAGTTGTGCACACACCTCAGTACCCCAGTCGATAACAGTTTGTCACAACTGTGGAATCCAGTGGGTGTGTTACAATATTTGTTAGAGTGTTAGAAAGTTTAAATTTATACCGTAGTTTCTCGTTATAGAAGTACATAACGTGTGAAAATAATATCATAGAGTTCATAATAGATAGACTTAGCATGCTTCCCCATTTCTGTGTGCGCTAAAACTAAAGGAATTCTGTTCAGAGCACGTGATTTTGAATTCATCCGTTACGTAGCTCTGGTGTAGACGTCATATTCTATTATGAGGTCTATACCAGAGTTGCCTAGTGGATGAATTCAAAATCACGTGGTCTGAAAAAAAAACACTAATACATAACACAGAAATGGAGAAGCGTACTGTTTATGTATTATGAGTTCTATGATATTATATGCCATGGGTGAAATTGGGAGAGAGACCCTGGGTGGAGGGCACGAGAGAGACACTTTAAAAGCTATCGTTTAAAAATTATGTCATTTTGAAATAATTTGGGTGGGGGTAATGATCCCCATAAATTTGCCCATGTCTGGTGCCCTAATAGAAATGTTGAGATTTTCATGCAGAGAAGTAACATTATCAAGCAGACTTAAAAGAAAAATGTTTTTGTTTGAACATCCTATGATAAACCAGTCCGTAGATATTGCATTTTCCGTCTGCAAACACAAATACTAGCATGCACCGCAATACAAAAATGGCCGCCGTTAATCAATCGTTGGGAATAAAAGAATACCCGTTTTGAACTATTCTAAAGAGATATAAACATTAACAGAAATAATAAAATATTAGGAGAGCTGAAGCAACTATGCTGAACAATCTCAGATTGAGTAAGACACATGGAATTTATGGAAAAGGGTTACTTGATTTAAGTAATCTTTGATTTATTTATGAACTTTCGGCATCTCAGATTCGGGCCAGGAAAGGGTGGAATTTGGAAGGTAGTCGGTCAGGACCTAGTTCGTAAGTATCATCTTGGCTTTCGCCTGGTATAACTGATGAAAATCCCTAGAAAAGCTCAGTCAGATGGGCGACCGTTGGGATCCGCTCCCAGAAGTTTCCAATCCAATTGCTAACCAACATACTACCAACTGAGCTACGTTAGCTCGGTTCAAGTAATCTTGAAGTTGAAAGTAATCTGTAATCAGATACTAATATAGATACTTATTTCGAAAGTATACTTCTGAATTGTTTAATTTTGTCAAGTAATCTTCATTAGCACGAAATCTTTTATTGTTGAAAATAAACTTATGGATTATAAATGGCGAGAGGAAGTCCGCTAAAACCTATTAATATTGTAATTTCCACGTTTTTTGAACGCGTGTTCTGGGATGTAGATTAGGAAGTCAGTTATCTTTGAATAAGTTGGAAATGAAACACGTGGAGTTAACTATGTGAGAATTTCTGTTCTGCGAAACTGAAGTTACTTTCGCAAAAATGAATTAGGTTACTAAAGTAAAATAAAAACTAAGTAATCTTAACAACAATCAGTTATAAAATCAATAATCGGGTTTAATAAGCTTGAAGTATTTTGAGCGCGTATTTTCCATCTTTAAAGATGATATTTATTAGTTCTAATTTGTCGAGCAGTGAAGATCTGCAAATGTGCAAGCTTGTGAGTTTTGTGCTACATTTATTGTAATGTGACATGAGAATGAGAAAACTGATTCCCATTACTAAGGTGCTTTAGACGAACAGTGTTCTTAAATTGATTAGAAGCATTATACTGAAAAGTGCTGAAACATACAAAGCGAATTTGGTGCATATTATAAAGGTAAGCAAGAAAGTTGTGTCGCTTTTTCACCTACCACCTTCGAACATCGATATGTCACCTAAGACGTACCTGGAAGATCAAAACTAGTCCCCATCGGCATCGACGACCTTCTGCCAACGTTCTGGAAGGCCATGGATTCCATCGCGATAGAACTTGGTGGACCGTGAAGCGAAGAAGTGCATTTTGCACCCCTACTAGGGATTTGAACTGGCGTTCTCTAAGGTGATTGTCCAAGGAATTGAACAAGTGAAAATCGGACGGTGCAATGGCCAGGGAGTATGGCGGATGCAATAGTGTTTCCCATCCAAGGCGTAGAATGGTGTCCCGGGTCATCCTAG
>JAGDQP010053562.1:0-13533 GCA_022664845.1 Lepisma saccharinum | reverse complement strand
GTATGTTATTTGTCTTCCCGTTTTCCTCAATCTCCTGAATCTTCTGCGTCAGATATTCTCGCTTTTTGTTTCTGAACCCTAGTGTGGCGTTTCGTTTCGCGTTACTGTAGTGGTTGGTATTTGCTTCGCTTTTATTACTTAGCCATCGTTGCCTTGCTTGTTTTCGTTCCTCATGAAGTTTAATGCATTCTTCATCAAACCAAGGTTTGTTTTTCTGTTGTTTCTTCTCACCTACGCGTTCCTTCGCTGCGCTCTTAATTGTTTCACGAATTGCCTCCCACATCTTACTTACATCAATTTCATTATTAATATCATCATTATTATTACTAGAGTCGGCTAGGATTTCGAACCTATTTGAGAGTTCGAGTTGGTAATCTGCTCTTATGCTCGGATTATTTAATAGTTTCACTTCGAATTTCAGTTGTTTTCATCCCTTGCTTTCTCTGTTCGCGATGCATAACTTTTCCCTTACTTTTGTGATCACTAATTGATGGTCGGTGTCACCTTCCGCTCCTCTGTACGACCTAACGTCCATTATGTTGGTGTGTGTTCGTCTGTCTACTAATACGTGATCGATCTGGTTGAGAGTTTTGCCGTCCGGAGATACCCACGTGTATTTGTGTATGTCTTTGTGTTCAAAGTACGTGCTCTTTACCAGTAAGTTTTTCGAAATCGCGAAAGTTATCAGTCTTTCTCCATTGTTGTTGGTCTTTTCGTGAAGACTGTATTTGCCTATAGTAGGTCTATATTTTTCTTCCCTCCCTACCTTTGCATTGAAATCACCCAACACAATTTTCGAATTATACTTCGGTAATCGGTCAAACAAGCTTTCTAGCTCATCGTAGAATATATCTTTGTCGTTATCAGTAGCCACCTCGGTCGGAGCATAGACGTTTAATAAAACCGTGTTGCCCCATCGAGTACGTATCGTAACGTACGATAGTCTTTCGTTTACGAACTCTATATTCTGAACCGCCTGAAGGATACTATTCTTAATGAGGAACCCTGTTCCGAAATCGTGAGACTGTGTTCCCCCGTAGTAGAAAGTGTACTTGCCCTGTGGGATACTATCTTGACCCTCCCACCGAACTTCTTGTATCGCTAATATGTCTAGCTCGTACTTTTCGGTCTCGTGTACCGCCACCTGAAGAGCGCCCGTTTGGTATAATGTTCGTACGTTCCACGTTCCTATTCTAAGGTCTTTCTTAATCCTGTTCATAGAGCCCCCTGAAGCAGTCCCAGCCCGGAGATCCGAATGAGGGACTAGTTTACCTCCGGAATATTTTACCCCAGGAGAATCCATGAACCATCTGTTACTATTTCTTGACATGTTTTAGCGGTGTAGAGTTGTCAGCTCTACGACCTCGCAGTAAAGGTAGACATTCAAGATGTCGCCCTCTGTCCATCTCTGAGCCTTGCCGATGTCATTCATCTTCAGCCTCAGAGTGGTAATGGTGATGCTGCTTCCCCTCACCATGATATTTTTGTTCGGGGTTATCGTCCCCTAGCCTTTGTAGATCCCTCTACTAACTGCAAGGCAGCAGTACTGGTTTTGGTCCGCCCCGGAATATTTCCGGTACCCACCATATCTGGTCGGCATTCCCCTATCCGCCACCTGGGGAGGCGCCTGGTGGAAGACCAGTAACTCCAACCCGGGCTCAACACTGACATTGCTCTTATTTACCAATTTTGAAATGTTTATAATAATATACAGGCACATGTAGGTGACATACATAAATAAAAACACGTTGCTAATAACGTAATTCGGTCCAGTGCCGAAATTTGTAGCACTGTTGTCATTTTAGTTCTGTAGAGACAAAGCAACACATACAGAAGACGCAAAATTAAAAAAAAATATATAAAATACAATAAAAACATGAACTCGCACTATAGCAAACATATCAAAGCTATAATCAATGAAAAATCACTAATTCACAGCTTTCCACTAAACAATCACTAAACATGTTTACAGCTCCAGTGAAAAAGACTAATACGAGAGTGCTTTGATTTAAATAAATACTTTAAAATAATCATCTCTCGCACTCGTCTAGCGTAACACATAACACTTGCACTTTAGTTTCATTAGCACATGGCTAAAAATACCTTTGATTGTATTAGTTCGAGTTTGGAAGGTAACTAGATCACAGAGATGTGCACAATCGATTGCAACACTTGGCTTATATGGATTCAAGCAGCGCTGAGAACGAACAAACTTCGATCTTACAATCAACGCTGACAAACTCGAAGCTAACATTGAGTTCAACATTAGTCCTTTTACTCTCACAGTTTCTCTAGCTGTGAAGAGTTTGTAATGTAGTTTTTCTTGTCATCAATGATCACTACACTTGATCCATCTCACGTGTAGAAACTTGTAGGATAAAATTTTAGAATGGCTTTCTGTAGTAATTGTAGGCGGGAAGCACACAAATCTTCACGTATGACAATACCAGAACTTTTAGTTTACGTTTCTGTGCAAATACGTCGTCACGCTAGCGATAACTGGTAAATTTAACAATAATGGCACGTGTACCACCCGGTTTCTTCTGACCAATAAGGTGCAAGCGACAGATATCCTTTGTACCCAAGTTCACGCATAGCTTCTTTTGAGAAAGTTCCAGTGCAGGGTTGTCTTTATTCTTTTTTCATCCATTCCATTAAAACGATGAAAAACTCCAAACAGAAATCAAATAAACCATTTAAACTCTCGAAGCTGTTACTGCTCCTTACACTAATGATCCAGGTAAGATACATCGTTGGGTCATCATCAAGAAAAATCTAACAACTTTATGACACCATGTCTTTTTTATGAAGAAGACAAAGGTGATCACTGAGAAACCACTGAATGACAGAAGTATTAGGTCGGTAGAGTTTAAACATGCAACCTTCGAGCAAGACTTAAACATCGGTCAAATATCCAACCATGATTATTGTACAGAGTCATCGAAAATTGTTGCCGGGATTATGAACTGTTATTATAAAACGTCCTTAATGGATATGCACGTAGGGAGTCTTAAAACGTTCAGAAATGTCCAAAGGTTTACACGTAACTTAGTACATTTCGATATAGGCACCATTTGTAGCTCTGCAGACGTCTAGACAATATTCTATCTCATGTCACGCCCTCTGAATTGCGTCTGGAGAATTGGTTATTGTATATCTAGAAAGCCAAACTTACTCGTAATTGATAAATAAGCAAGTACGTACGTATATTGTTCCCAAGTACTTGTTTGATAGCTTTGTGCCTTAGAAACAAGCTTAGAAATTATTTCAGCATTAATACAAAACGTGGAGTGCGCACATTAGTTTAGGTTATATAGGTCTTCTATGTAATACAGGTTTGCAAGAAGTGAATGGTAGAAAATGAATTTATAGGGTTTATACTAACGTCTAATGATTATGTGAGAAGTAACTTTAGATCAAATGCTGCAAAGTTGCGGAGTTATATAAAAATCAGGGTTGAAAAAAATCATGATTTCTATTTAGAAAAAAAAAATGATTTAAATAACTTATGGCACTGAGAAACCTACTAAGATAGTTTTTCCTTTTCGAAATACCTTAACCAATAAAAACTAAAGTAAAACTGAGAAATATTTGGTGCTCGCTACGGAAGTTAGCCATAAAAAAATAGGCAATTACAGCAACTTGTAATAATTTTGAAAAGGACGATATGACATTACTGATTTATGGTATATTTGGCAAAGGCAAGTTAACACGTAGGAAACTTTTACGTTACATTCGTCAATACACGATGAATGAGGTGGTTCACAGGGGTATACAGGGCAATTCAAATCGAAAAAAAAAATTACAATTCTACGTATCAGCTTTTCTTCTAAAATGACGTCTGTGTCATCCCTTCTTCGTAACCAATTGCAAATTTTATAATCGCAATTGGCTCTTTTTTTCCAGGCTACATCTTTCTAATGAAATATACTAGGATTTAAATTTATAAAGATAAATTTTAGTCCATTTCACTTTAAAGTATCCTACCCAAAAACTGTACTATCAATTTGGGAACATTGTATGACAATATTGCATAAAGTATAAGAGCTATTTAGAAGCTGCAGTCGCTCAGTAGTAGAGCGCTCACCTTTGGTCCCTGTGGTCCCCTTTCGATCCCGGCTTGTGTCATATGGACTTTGTGGTGAACAAAAACGATGTGCACGGGTTTTCTCAGAGTTTTCCAGTTTCCTCTTAGTTCCTTTATTCCGCCAATTCTCCCATCATCATGCATTCGGTCTGATCCAAAGTTGCCTAAAGGCCTTAGATATAATTCAATTTAATGAGAGCTATTTAATACAGTCAAATCAATCGTGTATACGCAGCTTCGCATTTTCATTATCTCATTGAGTACAAATTGCTTTTGAGTAATTGTGAAGTAATTAAATAATTTGATACAAATACAGAAAGGTAACGGTATAACAACAGTTTTTGTTCTGTAAACAAAAACTGGATTTGCTGTTTTCTGTGTTTTCCTTTTCATATATATTACCAACATAAACATACAGTATTTGTGATACAAATTGTAAATTTATAATGTGAATTGGGTTCCTAAGTTCTATCCTAAACTTTCGCGTGTAATATGACATGAACCGATCAAATAGTCTGTTAAAATTATGTCGATCACTTTGGTTTTGGTTTACTTCATTAAAAGTCTATCACCACATACGGACTAAACGATAAATTGCAAGCTTATATATGATTCAAACCACAAAATGATTAAAAATACTGCACTTTGTTTGCACTTTTTAAATATAAATATATTGATTTAAATACTTGATTTTATACAAAAATCACCTAATTTAAATCGCGATTTAAATCATGTTTGCAATCACTTTGATTTAAATGAATCAACCTTGAAAATTCATACTACATTAGTTTTGCATCAACACTTGATTGTTAATTTATAAATGGTAAAAATGAGTATTAAAGAACCTGATAGATAATCTATAAATGGTAAAGAAGCGTATGGTACTTAGTAATTATATGAGAAGCAATCTTAGGTGTAATACTTCAAAACCAAGATGTTATATCAAAATACATGCATCACTAGAGTCATCCGGTAAAATTTCTTTTTAACGTATATATGGTTAAAAGGGATTTATTGGTTTTGTAGCGCCTAGTAGTTACATGAAGAGCAATCTTGGGTGTAATACTTCAACGTTACGGAGTTATATCAAAATACATGCATTATTAGTTTTGCGGCGACTTATCTTTGTAAATTAATAATATGATGATAAAGAATCTAAACGGACTTGTAGAATGGATTATTAGAGCTTTGCGGCAGTATTTTGTTAACCAATATATGGTAAAAGGAATTTACAGGGCTTGTTGCGTCTAAATATTACGTGGGAAGTAACATTAGGTGTAATACTTTACAGTCACGAAATTATATCTAAATACGTGCATTATTATTAGAGTTTTACGTCAAAATTTCATTGTCAATTAATATTTGCTGAAAAAGACCCTTATAAGACTTGTAGCGCATAGTTGTTATATGAGAAGCCATCTTATGTGTAATACTTGAAAGTCATGAAGTTATATCAAAACATATGCATTATTAGGTTTTACGGCGAAATTGCATAAGTATGTGATATTTGTTATAAATGTTATAATCCTTTTATCACTTTGAGGTTGTATGCTATTAAGCAAAGAACAAAGGTTATTCATTCACAAATTAAAGGAAAATCTTGAATCTTGATTCAAATATTGATATTTTTTGATCTGAAAACACTTTCCGTTGAATGCTTAATACCAATATTTGAGTCATTCCTCTTGTGTATTTTAATCGTCATGTTATTGACATTACTTGCTGTGTTGTGCCGTTTAAAAATTTAATTTTGTGTTATTAAGTTTGTAGTAATGTTTTTAGTTTATGTGTAAAATGACAACTCCAGCTGTATCCCCAACTTAATAAATAAATAAACAAAGTGTATATAATTGCGATATGATAAAAGGATATGATAAATAGAGACCTGTATATTGTCCGACTTGTAAATTTAAAATATTTGTGTTGTAAAGAAAAGAAAGAAATAATAAAATAAATATGTAAATGGAATTAGAATTGTGCAAATCTGTTGTTAATTCGTGTCATACTGTTATTTCTTATGATTAGACGACTTCGAAGAAGTCAACAATGAGAGACGAAATGTTAATTTTAACGACTATCGTATTTGAAGGAAATATTCAAATACGAACCTCTACATGTTTTCATTTTATAGCCTATAATAATACTCGAATCCCTAAAAGTGTTGGTACGGGATCAAGTCTTCCCTTGATTTGGTTTCTTTGAAATTATTTATGACCTTCAGGCATTGAAGGCTCAAGCCGGTATAGTTTCATATTGAAAATTCTGAACAGAAATATTTTTTTCGAAACATTGCAAAGTTTATTTATTTACATATTTTACTACTAGTCATAAAATTATGCTACGTTAAAAAATCGTCGAGTTTCTGTAACTCATAGGTTAAAGTGTTAAATTTTGTTAAGCATTGTAGATAAAAATAGTCAAACCTACTAACGAGCAACATACCTGAATTCACACACTCAGATTTGAATTAAACTTTCACAGCTGATAATTTTCAATGTGAAATGAAATAGGCTGAGTTCCTACGTTTTGCAATTGCGTCTAGTTGGCGATAAGAAATTCAGTGATATCCTTTGTGAAATGCATTGGATGTTTCAAATACGGACCATTTAATTTCTACAGATTTAACGCAACATGAATTTAACCATATCACATGCGAATGGGAGTAAGCACTGCATCTCTGGTGCATGCTACCATATTAGTTTCCCCATATTAGGTTTGACTTATTTTTTTTCAAATGGGAATAGGGGGCAAGTGACATATCAAATATATCTGGAATTTTCTCTAAATGTCACTGGTGCAATTCATTTTACCGTATTTCTAACCGTTCTGAAGTTATTGCATGTTATATTTTACATTAGGTATGTGTCGAGCTATTCATATGATTTTCACATCATTTCTTCAACATGAATGTACAAAACATGAATCATTTCTTAAGATTATACAAAACATGTATGTATCCTTTAATAATGTTTTTATTTTACTCTATATGTTACTATTCTGAGAGTTAATGAACATGCCAATATACTAGAACAATAAATGAGATGGCCTACATAATGATTTATCTGCAATCTGTTAATCTGTATAGGTTAATCTTTACTAGGTGGCATCCAACTTAAGAAAGAATTACACATACCATATTGAGTATCATGCAAACTTTTAATCAGAATATTAAGGAATATTACGTAAAGTGCAATATCAATCATGACTGCAGTGCGTCATGGAGCTAAATTGTGTTCAACAAATAACTTTTTACTGTGTGAACAACATAGCATAATTTGTTGACATTGTTAAGCATGCACGTGTTTATAAAAAAAACATCAATACTGAACTTCAACAACACATAATAGCACATTTTTGTATTTGCTCACGATTTACCTTCTGTAAAAGTACATTATACGATAATTCAGTAGATTGCTGGTCCTTTATCAAGTAGAAAACGTAAATTCATCAAATATATTAAATCTGAACAATTTAAACATAGAAAATCCACCAACAATTGTGACTGGCTAAAAATAGTCACTTATCAAACAAGATTAAAATTGGACTTTAGCTTTTTTTTTTTTTGTTTTTTCTTGCTTTCTCGATCTGAAATAGAACATTTTTTATGGTTTATTTAAGACTTATCACCCTTATGCAATGAAAATGAGACAAACGATTATGCAATGCATACTACATGATCCGTCAGCCATCTTCGGTCCGCAATCTTCGAATTAACTTATTTTCTTGTTTTTTCGCTGTTCACTGTCACTGACGTAAATATATAAAGGTTGATCAGCAGTAAATGAACAGAAAGGATCCTGACTACATTAGTGTGGTTACATAAATCATTGTTCCTATAGATAAAGCTACAGCGAAATGAGGGGAGCACCGTACTGTGGAAGGAGTTTAGTTGAAACATTGTCCTCCTTTATGGGAAGTGGAAACATTGACTTATTCGGAGATAACTGTCACCAGTCAAAGTACCATAAAGAAAGACTACATCAATTCTCGAGTATCAACATGCACGGCAGTGCATGAGCCAAGTTCTTCGCGTCAGAAAACGTCAGCACTGCCAGAAGCATGTTATACAGGAACAAGAGTTTATGGCAAAATCGACGATTTGGGGGCTCCGTAAGAAAAAAGATGTTAAAGATAGGAATATGAGCTTTTGCCGTTAAGGAGATATGGTAAATATGTGCAGATGTACAAAGTTTCATATTCGTATCTCTCATGTTCTAGTTGTGGACCCCTGAAATTGCACATTTTAGGCTAACTGACTCACTCACTCACACTCTCACTCACTGACTGACTGACTGACTCACTCACTCACTCATCATATTGTTTAGGGTGTTTGGAGTAAGCTAGAAACATGAAATTTGGTATGAAGGTAGAGGATGATAAGTAGATAAAGGAAAAATTCCGACATTTTGAAAAGGTCGCCATATTGGATTCAAAATGGCCGCCAAACCTAAAATTTCAAAGAATACACAGCCTAAACGACTAAAGATAGAACAGTGAAATTTAGTATGAAACTACATAGCAAATTAAGAAAACTTTTTAAAAATTTGAAAAAGTCGCCATTTTGGATTCAAAATGGCCGCCAACCCTAAAATTTTAAAGAATACACAGCCTAAACGGCTGCCGCTAGAATAATGAAATTTAGTTTGACAGTACAACAACATTAGTAGATTATGAAAATATTAAAAATATCTCCAAAGACGCCATCTTGGATCCAAAATGGCGGGCGTCATAAATCCATTTACCAACTGCTTGAGCCAGAGATACGAAATTTGACATAATGATGTATTATCAAGAGTAGTTTAGGAAAACATAACAACGTTTTAAAAAATTCACCATCTTTGATTCAAAATGGCAGCTGAAATACCATTTTTCACATCGTTCGAGATAGAGAAATGAAATTTGGTATGACTGTGTATCATCACGAGTATGTCACGAAAATATACGAAAACGTTAAAAATGTGCCCATCTTTTATCCAAAATGCCCGCCTAAGCCCCACTTTATAACGACTGAAGCTAGAGAAACGAAATTTGGTATGAAGGTGTACCATTACGAGTAGGTTAGAATAAATTCGGCTCGTCTCCCCTACTAGGGAACAGTTCCCAGCTGGAGCCTGATTGCGATAAAGGGGTGCGCCCCAACGAGGCCATCTTGGAATTCTGGGGGCAGCGCCCTAATGAGGCGAAGCGAGTATATACATTACACAAGTGAAAAAAGCTGCGAAAGACGAGCAAAAGCACCAGGGGTGCAAACTATCCAGTCAACTCCTTCAACCTTAAAAAATGGTGAAATGGAATATGGATGAGCCTAGTTCCTCGCACCAACTTCCAATACTCCTTCGTGTCCCACCAGGTTTTACTCGTCACAAACGTTAGCACTGCCAGGAGCATGTTATACAGGCAGAATGTGAAAGTTTCCCCATTTGGACGCAGCCTGGAGTATGAGGGAATATCTGCATCATGTGGCGCAGTGCACTGCAGATTCTGGTTGTGATAAAAAGACGCAGTTCCTCCAAACTCCTCAAGTTCGATGCGCGGCCTGCCGTGGGATTCTTGGCGCAGCGACGCGAGCGAATCGAGGGGAGTATCAACACGTACTGCAGTGCATGCAGCCGAGTTCCGCGTGTCACAAAACGTCATGCTATACAGGAACAAGAGTTTATTGCGAAATCAGCGATTTTGAGGTTCTGTAAGAAACAAGATGTTAAAAATTGAAATATGAAATTTCGAAGTATGACGGTATATCATCACTAGTAGATTACAAAATATCTGCAAAGACATCATTTTGAATCCAAAATGGCTGACTTCATAATCCATTTTCCAGAACGTTTGAACTAGGGATACGAAATTTGGCATAAAGGTGTATTAACAAGAGTAGTTTAGGAATAATTTACATTTTTGAAAAAGTTGTTAACTTGGATCAAAATGGCCGCACAAAAACTTTTTCCACACCATTCGAGCTATATAAACGAAATTTGGTATGAAGGTGTACCATCACAAGTAGGTAATGTAAGAAAACTTTTTAAAAATCGCTTTCTTTAATTCAACATAGCCGCCCAAATACCATTTTCCAAACCACTGAAGCTAGAGAAACGAAATTTGGTATGAAGGTGTACCATCACGAAAATGTTTCAATATATAGATCAAACCACAGCTATGAGCGTGCAGCCCCCGAGGCGATATGGGAAAAGGTCTGCACAGCATGGGGCGCTGTCCCCAGAAAGTCTGATCACAATAAAGGGGGCGTAGCCCTAAAAAATTGAAGTTGGGGCGCACACGGAATTCTGGGGCAGCACACCCAGCGAGGCGAACCCAGTATATATATACACGTATAAAAAGCTGTGAAATCCGAGCAAAACACCAGATGATGTTCGAGCCTTAGGGTTGGTGGTGGATTTTAGGGCCGCCAGCAGGAAGCAAATTTGCTGTATCATCACAAGTAGGATACAATAAATATGGCAAAGCTTCCCTATGTTTCAATAAATATCTCATTCCCACGGGTGGTGGGTATGGGAAAAAATCTGCAACATGGAAGCACAGTGTCCTGGAGAGTGGTTACGATAAAGGGGCGTAAGTTCCCAAAAACTCGAAGTTGGGGGCACAGCCAGCCACGGGGGGCGAGGACCTAAACGAGGCCGAGCGAGCGAGTATATATATTATATACGTACAAAAAGCTGTGAAATCCGAACAAAAACACCAGAGGTGCAAAAAGTGGAGCCAAGTTCTTTAGCCCTAAAAAGGTGTGAAATGGGAGACGGATGAGCCAAGTTCCTTGGTGACAGCATGTAACAGGAACAAAGGAACTTGGCGCGAGGTGGCAAGGTTCATGATCCTCAAGCTATAAGGATGGTGGGGATCCTAAAACCCACTACGTCCACCGCCACCAACCCTAAGGCTGTTGCCAGCTCGCCCGAAGTTCCTTTGTTTCTGTTACATGCTGTCACCAAGGAACTTGGCTCATCCGTCTCTCATTTCACACCTTTTTAGGGCTAAAGAACTTGGCTCCACTTTTTGCACCTCTGGTGTTTTTGTTCGGATACTATATTCCACACCACACTAGCACTTTTCCTGTATGTTGCGTCCTACCTGGTTGATACCAATGTGTATTGTTATTGGACCTCTCTATTAGTAAATAACGGGACTTAATAACTAAAACCTATCTTTAATGCAAAAGTTGGATTACTTCGAAGTTGCTTCAGGACCTCTCGTAAAACTGAATACGCAAACAACGTAGCTTTGTCTGAGGCCACATTCTCGTGATATACATCGAGTGCTCTTCGTTTGGCTTTCAACAAGCACTGCTAAAACCATAGTTGCTTCCGCATCATGAGTTGTAATTTTGAGCACCATTTTCGATTCGTTCCATCCACTTCCTGTTTGTCTAAATTTGTGGATAAGTTTCACCACTCTAGCATGTGTAACAGGACGCCTTTTGGGTGGTCTAGAGATATTAACTTATCTGGTAATAACCGGCACGTTCTTATCTTATTTTGCTATTTCTACCTATTGTTATAGTACTATGAAATTTAAAATGACATTCTTTATAATTTATTTCTAGTACCTTGAGAATGAATCAAGATAACAATAGCACAACAAATTGCATCAGCGAGTTCATGAGAAAATATCAGATGAATTTGATATGTGATTTGCTTCTATTTTTATTTGAAGAAAATAAGTTAAATCCAAGATGGCTGACAAACCATGTTGCATGGGTCAGAAATGCAATCTTTTGTCTAATTTGCAATGCATAAAAGTACATTCATATTCTGCATAATATGCAGGAATTATATGGATATAATTCGGTAGATACCTAATTAAAAAATGTAATATGCAGTAACTTGAGAATGGTTAGAAATATGGTAAAACTAATTGCACCAGTGACATTTAGAGAAAATTTCAGCAGATATATTTGATATATCACTTGCCCCTATTGCCATTTTAGAAAAACAATAAGGTGAATCTAAGATGGTGGATTCAAGATGGCGGACGGAGTATGTCGCATATGCCAGAGTTGCAGTATTTAGTCTCATTCACAAGCGATATGGTTACATTCATGTTGCGTTAAATCTATAGAAATTATATGATCCACATATGAATCATCCAATACATTTCGCAAGTTACATCATTGAACTTTCCGATCGTCTAGCTGTTTCTAGACGCAATTGTGATACGTAGGAGATCACCCTATTTCTTTTCACATTGAAAAGTATCAACTGCGAAAGTTTTATTGAAATTTGAGTGAGTAAGTTCGGGTATGTTCCTTGAAAGTCGCTTACAAAATAATTACTTAAAAATGTCACATTTTAGTCAGTCATAGTGAAAATGTACCGAGTCATATACAGTTTATAAACGTGATTAAGTCAAATTCTAGTAATTGTTAGGTTAGAATGTAATCATTAGGTTAGAATGACAAAAGCGGCATAGGAGGTCAAATCATACATATGGCATATGTCAGAAATGGTAATAAGTAGCGAGAATAAGATTTTGGAATCACAGTAACGGAATACCCCAAGCTTATTATTAATGAATCCAGAGTCAAAAGTCACCTATGTCACATCTCAAAATGGTAAGGGGGTAATAAAAAATAATTTTGAAATTTAATACAGTATCACAAAATGCATATGAAGTGGGAGTTTCGCGTTAATCGATAACAACTTTAGAACGAGTATCCTTAAAGGTAATGCATCTCATAATACACACTATCTCGAAAACGATAAGAGGTATCAAAAACAATTATTTTCGTCGCGCTTTATGAAAACTCAAAAATATACGTTTTGAGCAATTTATACACAAGTTTCATGATTGTTGGACCCAAAGTGGATGAGTTAGTAAAATTTAGGTGCCTTATTTCTAAAAAATATCAAAATTCATAAAATTACATACAAGAGTTAGGTAAGGTGTAGCCGAATGTGAGGTATAGAAATGTTTTTTTTCTAAATGTACTATTACTGAAAATTAAGAAATGATATCTGATTTTTGTATTTGAAGGTAATTGGTAATTGATTAAGTATCACATATTAGTAATGTAAGAAATCAACTGGCCAGTTGCAGTATATTTATTGGACATGTATATAATTGTTTGTAATTGAATCGTACGTTTGAAGAAGGAAACAAATCCAAAAAGCTGTTTTGTGGGAAATTAACAAAAACTGTATAATATGTTTATTATTTATTGAAAGGAAACAATATTGCTACTGAATATTCAAAACGGTCTTCTGATACTTTCGTACTGCTCAGACAGTTTACAAGTATTGTATTTTTTCCTGTAGAGTTAAAAAAAGTTGGTGGATTTGTTTCCTTCTTCAAAAGTATGAAAAAACGTCTGCTCATTTTGAAGTGCTGAGACGTAAGAATGGAAAAATCGACAAAAAAATGAAGAAAAACGCAAGAGAAATCTTCAAATGAATGTTATTTACAAGAAATGTATGCACAATGAACTCGAAAGTTAC
>JAGDQP010053561.1:0-13534 GCA_022664845.1 Lepisma saccharinum | reverse complement strand
CTATTAGTCGTCGTCGACATCAGTCGCTTTTGTCTTCCTCACATTTCGAGCACTGATTAAAATTAAACCTATTAGCCATTTTTTCGTATTTGATTTGATATCAATATTCAATTTGCAAATATCAATTATAATATATGCATTTCAGTTTTAACAGTAGAGTCTTTTAAAATCAATGCCTTATCAAAAGGTTGCTTTAATATGATTATTTGTTGTATATTTTTACAGGATGTTTCCACTAGGAACAGAAGTATCCAGAATTCTTCAAAAAGATATGGTTATTGGTGGATATTATATTCCCAAAGGGGTAAGTCTAAGTTCGAAGTTATTAATTTGTTCGAAGTCCAAATTATTCACACTCTCAAAATTTTCCTATTCGAAAAAGCAGAAGCGGCTAGTTGCATTAAAAATACAGTTGGTCAACATGCCCCTGAACATGAAGCTCGTTCTTAGCGTTACAAAGCAAGAGTATTAAAATCAGAGCAATAGATCTATTTGTGTAGCTAGCACAGGATGAAGCATTAATATATCGACCTATTTGAAGACTACAGGGAAGGAACGTGCTTTGTCCATTTTTGGCCAACTTGACTGCCATCTGCTTGCTCTTTGAATGGCCTTTTTAACAAACTATTATGCATGAAGAGAATATGTATAGTCCGTCTATTACAAGCAAATCTTTATTGATATGCAGGTATACGTAATGCTGATTATGGACTTCTAAACGTTCTGATGTAAAATCAAGAAAATGGACAAAGTACTTTCGTCCAAACACTGCGGGAGTGTTTTAGATAAGGTGGTTCTCATCCTACCAATGTTTTGTTCAAGACCTAAGTTTGGGGATTCATGATTGTCATTTTACAAGTTCCAAACAGTGTGACATGCGGAGAAAAGGCCAAAATAGGTGGTTTGATGAGCAACATTGACGTGAAAATTGAGCCAATATTTCAGCAATTGCAAGTGTTACCCATTAAATTGCATGCTTTACTTAAAAATTACCACAGTGTTTCATGTTCCACCTCTGCTTAGCTTTCTTGACAACAGTTTACAAACGGCTTAATATTTATGCCCCATCCAGTAGATATAATTTGCTTTTAACTACATGCGTAAGATAATGCAATGTAAAATTAATATAGATGAAGTACAATTTAGTGACTTCAAAGTTGATTTTTAATTGAATCTTCTTTCAGACCTACTTAGATTTAAATCATTCAAGTCAACTGAAATCAGAGAAGTATTTCCCGCAACCTCTCGAGTTTAGACCAGAAAGATGGCTTCGTGATGATGACGCAACCACCAACGCTTTCATTTTGACACCATTTGGACATGGAACGAGAATGTGTGTCGGTAAGTACTTTATTGTTGTATGACCGAATATTCATTGTATTAATTTCATTCTTTTCTTATATTTTTGGTCAACAGTGTATTTAATTTGTACAGCTTATGATTTATATTGTATTAATTCTAAGACTTGTCTCGACGTTTATGAATCATGATCAATAGCTATTATTGTCTCAAAGCTTCAAGGTAATTATTCATTATTACATAGTAACGTACAACAGATGTGTTTGTGATATCATTTCCGTTCTCATATACAATCCTAAATTACGAACTACCGTGTGACACTTCGATTCAACCTTGGTTCACAGGAACTCTGAAATATTATAATACCCACGTGATTTCCAGACACAATATGTAATGTGGACACCAATAACATAATTTCCAAGAAATGAATAAGACTTCACCTTGAACGAGTGTAACTCAATATCCTCCAAGAAAATGACTTAATTTCACCTTGAACGATTGTAATCTTCCAACGTGAATCAGATCATGTGCTTCCTTCCTTTCGAAAACAAACGTATATAAATTTGAGCAAACGTACCTTCTTGACTCTTAGAACTTAGAACTCCCTCAGAGGACAGAACAGAACAGAGAACAGACGAAAACACAGCCATCTATAGACGCATATCTACAGCTTAAAATCATCTACAAACTTACGTCAATTTGGATTTAGAAATTCTTCATATTGGGTTTAAACACGATTAAACCATTAACAGAGAAAGTGATAGTTTATTTTACGAAGTGCATCCATCACATCATCCATCATCTATAAGTCATCTTAAAATTTGAAGGTATGTTGCTCACTCTAAAATTATCTAAAATGGTATTGTTATTGTTTCGATATAATTTGGTATTTGGAGCTCGTCTTATCTTATCTCAACTTAGCTTAACTTAACTTAATTTCATGTACTTGTTAATCTAATTAATTTGATTCATGATTCATAACGCCGTCACCAACGATATGTATTGGCATCTCATATTTACGTATATTGTTTAGATATGTAACTTGTATACTTAAGATATTAAGCAAAACCGATAATAAATGTCTTATTAAATATTCTTCAGTCTTTACTCGTCTCCAGCCAAGTCCGATAAAGGTGTACATCACCTTTCTTATAGGAACCATGCCGGTAGCTCGGACACTTCCCGTGAAGTACAGCGCCTTTATTATAGTTTAGACCTCTCGCACACGCCCTCAGCTTAGTCTTATTGACCCCTGGACTCAGTCAGTTATCATTATCCTTTGAACTTTACTTTTATGCGCTCATCTTGTTAATTAATTTACAAATTTATCCGCTGAAGAGGGACGTGGAAGATAGTGGTTGTTGTGTAAATTCAAGATACCCTCCTGGCATTATAACTATGGAAATCCAGGCATTATAACTATGGAAATCCCATTCATTACGATAGCACGTGGATTTAAAGTCGAGACCTCCAAATTACTAGCCAAGCAGCTGACAAGCCACTATGTTCGTTATCAGTGTTGTAGTACCAGAATTTTTACCGGGTATACGATCTGAATCTTTCTGTTTATGAATATTTAAGCGGAGTGGTCGTTTTAATTCAACACTTTCCGGTGTCCCAGGGCGATCAGCATTTTGTATTAAATAAACACCACAAACTATTTTTATTTCTGCGATTATATACAATAGATTTGTTGTCAATGCTGATTCAACACAATGGAGGGTGTTATACTTGCACAATCACAGTGTTGAATCACCGAGATCAACATGTTCGTTGTGCTAGTTTGACAAAATCTTATGGTCGCCCTAAGTGTTGTATTAACACAACCACTTCTGTAGTGTATGTTTCCATTAATTTTTATTCATGTTTCCACTAAATATAGGGATGAAATAATTTAATTTCTTAAAACAATGCTTTGGATATATTCCAGTGCGGTAATAAGAGCGAAGTTATATGCATAATTTGTTACGTTGAGGCATTGGGTAATAAGAAAGTTGTTGAGATTTTGGTACAACAACTGGAGCCGCAGTGTCACTTGTATCCCATTGTTTCTCGAGTCGACATATAAAACCTATTAGCTCATTGCTCTGCCCGTTACAAATCTATAAAGTATGATGGGACTTACTCCATACATCGAAAACTCAAACTTTTACCTTGCTTTAGAAAACATAAATCAAATCGCATATCACTCAAGGCCTACGCAAAGAGACCAACCTAGCTAACAAAGGTTCTGTTGAAATTGACTATATTCACTATGTGAGCATTTCTACAAAGTTATTATAGCAGAAAAACAAACAAAAAAAACGATAAAATACTGACGCGCATCATATATTTATACCCTCTTCTCCTACTCAACATTTCCTTCCCGATCACTTAGAACCAAAAGTCTCATCGGAGTAGTAACCAAATTAGAGAAACGAAAAGGAAGTAGATGGTATAAACATCTTAGCAGAAGGTATACGCTATTGTGTAATATTAACCAGAGGATATATGCATATACCTCCGTATACCCTCGACTACAGCTCTGTTCATTATTTACAGTTTTATTTAGAAAGATCAAATCTAACTTTGAAAGTATATACGATTGTAAAAGCCTTCAATATTACACTATCATTCAAACAACTAATCGAAATGTGTAGTTCCATCTCGAAGTAAGCAATCTAAAATTAATCCACACAAAAAGAGTTGCCTACTTAAGAACTTCAAGTTGCGTGAGGTATAGATATTAAACTTGAACACTTGCCTGTCAAAATGATATTGATGTCCAAATGTGCATTTATTGAAATATATTGACCATATGCAGGGTACGAACCTACACCAGTAGCACACAAACGTGTATTTAACGTTGATTTTTGGTTTATTTCGTTGATTAACCGTTATAGGTTGAAAAAGTACTGTACGTTTCATTTCAAATCACATTTCAACAAAGACTTAATATCGTTGATAAGACGTTAATGCGCCGCACATTCAGACGCGCTGCTAACTTTGCGCTGCAGTCAGGGATTTGAGGATCCTAGACCTTCCGCATCTTCAGGTCCTCGTAGACTATGAGGTGCAACATGTTTCTTTTGAGTGTCGCTGCAACATTCATATCCGTGAACGTGATGCGGCAGTTGTCCAGAACGAGTTGCTCCAGCCGGACGATGTTGTCAGTCACTTTCCTTTCGGAATTGATCATTTTTTTAAATTTATGTCTAGCCGTTTTCCCACATCTCCATCAAGCTGTACATGATTTTCATGCCCTCCACACATTCTGCCTGTATGTATCTGCAGTGGTAATTCGTCCAGCGCTGCCCCCTGTTGATAGTTCATCGCGCCTGCGCGTGTACTGACAGCGGAAGGGGGAATACACTTTTCCATCCATAGATGGTGCCTATGTTGCTAGTGTTGCAATTAGGAGGCAAACAACTGTATAGACTATCAGTGACAGTCAAATGGTGAACGATGCGCGGCAGGTAATTCGAATGTTATCACTATAGTGTGACCTGCGTACCTAACGTAAATGGCACAATATAATAAGGAAGAAATGCAACTGGCATAGCTATTTTAGTCTAAATAGAAGCAAGCAAAACTGATACTTAGCTTTTTTGATGTGACATATTTCATATTGCAAAGTGTCCGAATTAATTTTATTAACTTCATCTTGAGGCAAGAGACGGCTCATTTTACATCATGCTTCCATTTAACTGCGTTAAGGAAATTTAGTCGAGTGATACATTTTATAAAATAGTAACTTACAGTCTAAAATTATTCCTTGAATTATCAGCCAACAAATGTTCAACATTTCGTGTAAAATATTTGACACAATTTATTTTTCTACTTAGTTTCCGTGGTTTAGGGGCGAAGATCACCTTCGGTAGATAGACACTGCAGGTGCGGAATCGGTTCAGATTAAAATTCTACTCATGATAGGCATATTGACTAAGTATTTTCTCATAGTTTACATCAATGTCCTGCAACACGCTTTTAAAAAACTAGAAGATAAATTTGTACGATTGCAGAGGGATAAATAATCTGTCTGCGTTTGTCAGGGTAAACATTTGGTATCATTATTGCACCTAAACTAGTCGACGAAGTCCTCTGATGTGTATCCGAATGAAAACATGAGGGCCCACTTATAGTATCATTGAAACGCGGAAGAGACAATAGAGCAGTTTGACCGCACTTGGAGCGTGTTGATGCAAGAGTAAATGAAACTTGATGTCAACTACTCGTGATGTCTGTATCAGACCGAATTGCTACCGTTATTAAGTCAAAGAGAGAATTTGACGGCTAGTACAGTAGATATATGCCAGAGGTGACTAATTTTGTGCCCACTTACCTTATGTTTCCTCATTTATATAAATCTGACTGAAGTATATAAATAATTCCATAATTGCTGTCAATCAGTAATTTGTAGCCTGATCAATGCTTCAACTATTACAATCAATGAGTGAAATCAACGAAACGTTACTGATTTTTATTTATTAATTTTCCGATTTTATAATCGTATGTCAGGTGAACCGAAACTTCAATTCATCAACAATAATCATAATTGTCATTAAATGTATTCAAAGTTAAAAAAATGTACGCATGTAAAAATGCTGTTCATACAGCGTAATGTTACTATAGCTCAAATTAGGATGTTAATTACTATGTATAATTACAAAGGTGACACATACAGTAAGAAAACATAAATTATTAATAGTCTTCAATGATCAAATACCTCAATAGTATTACCAAATCTTAATGTTTTTATTACAGGCCGTCGTTTCGCTCTGCAAAACATCTACGTGGGTCTCTTCCACATTCTACAAAATTTCGAATTGAAATGTGCAGAGGATGAGCAGCTAGGACAAAAATTTAACACTTTGTTGTTTCCAGACAGATCTGTGAAGGTGCAGTTCGTTAGAAGATAAGTGTGATTGTGCTACTCAACAAAAGATCTCACGAAACAAGTGATTAATACCAACAACGTATTGAAACAACTTCTTTTGTACATTGTGATGTTTCTTTTACATGCACGTATAGTCTTCTTATCTTTATTTTTCACACTATTCATTGCAAGAATATTCTCAATTATATTACCAGCTTAAGATAAGAGGTTTACATGATCTAGAGCCCCTGTGTATCTAAGGTATACATCGAAGTCTGGTAAATGTAATCGAATCTAAAATAATAGAAGAAGAGTGTAAGAGTATCTTGATGACTTCAGTACATTGAGGTTGCGATTGTTATGAGATTTGAGAAACTATTGACAATGAAAAGGAAAAAATCATTTGTTCATACAAATGGATCACTACGTACACAAGGTAAATCAAATACCAGAATTAATTCTGCATCAGTATTGTATCAATTTATTTATTTCTCTTTTGCAATTGACTCGTGTGACGTGCTTTGATGGCTAATGAACAAGGTAATATTTACAAAACGATTGTCATCACACACTATAGGAGCAGTTCTTACCGTTCTAGTTTTATTCTGGTCGGATTTCTTGATTTTATCACATCAAACTAGCATTTCCCTTATACTTCAATAATCTATTTTGATGTTGGGCATTTCTCCATACACAAAAGAAAAATGTGTATTTTCTCAAATATTCTACAAATTCCAAACATCAGTCAAGTGTGATCCGCAAATAGGCCAATTCTTCGTATTCTATATAGAATTTATATTAATTATATTTTTATAAGTATTTCTATTTTAAGACGCTTCGTAAAGAAGATTGAAACGAGCGCTGCAATCTAGGAGAATTTAGATTCAAGCTGAAGAGCATGAGTTTTTTTAAATTCAAAGAGTTGAGATTGTGATTTTTATACTAACTCTTAAAAATATTGTGGCTATATACTTTTATGTTTATACAGTATGTTTTCTGGATGATGATATCTTATACAAATCTGTTGCGTTGCAAATATCCGAATATATTGTTGATTGTTACTTTCATCTTTGAAAAATGTATTCACTAAATGATATAAAAATGTATATAATTTTGTATTGTTGATTTTACAACATTGTTAATTGTGTATTATTATCTAAAAATTGAAATAAAACTTCAAAAATCTAATGAATGTTGAATTAATAAACGAAACCACACTATGAAGGATCGAGAAAATGTTTATAGATTAGTCACATGCTTTACAAGCAGTTCGACGCATGGTATGTAAATTACGCACTAGGCATTTTTTTACAGTTGGACCAGTTCCCTGTGGAATTTTCTGCCATCCGTTGTGTAGATTGTGTGTTCTGTAGATTAAAGTCCGAATACCTGTATGATTAATTCATACGAACAAGTTAAATCACGAATATGTTGATCTCACTGCCTAGCTAGGTTGAAACGGACTTTGTAGTTATGTAGGATGATTTTTTTACTATTGGACATACATTATTGATATGCATTCATTGTATGGAATGTCATCCCTATCTCATTGACTGTTCATGGTTCCTATCTTATGTGCGTAGAGATCTATACGTCCATTTGATGAGACACGACACCAAGCCATCTTGTTGTCTCCCCTTTCCACATTCCTTTTCTGGGTATTATAAGGATGGTAACGTGCTTCTGGTTGTCTCCAGCTCAGTGCATACCAAGAATCGATGTACAAGAAAAAATTGGAGCTGATTCGCGAAGAGAACTATGTTTCATTCGTTGTCAGTGCATCTTCAGTTAGTTTCGCCCAGTTCAAACGTTCGCTCTTGCGATGGGGAGACGGTTATATAGTATTTACTAGTCGCCTAGCACACAAACCTACTTTATGAAACTTTACGTGTACCATACAAGCGTACACCATTCTTGCTGTGGCAATAACGTAAGGCAAGAACAACTGGGTCGAGCTAGCGGTCCAGTTGTTTTGAGCAAACAATCGAAGATAGCGGTTATCCACCATACTTGTTCCCCAAGGTATTTTTGGCTGTACCGTCAGGACGCTGACTGCGCCTAGCAAAATTTACTTCGTAATGTGTTACCCATAGGGTTAACATTTAACCATCTTCCCATAGCTTCTTACTTTGTTCCGTTTCCTGTCTTTTGATAACACTCCAACTAATTTCAACTGGATAATAATGGTTGGAATCCATTAGAAATCAATTTATTATTTGAAAAACTGTTGTGCGCACTTTAAACATGACTTTGACACAAAACTTGAGACATCTGTTTGGTGCTTCTGTTCCGAAGACAACACCACTCATGTACACCCTATTCCAAAAGGGATGACCGCATTGATTACGGCAATTTTCAGCTGAAAATTCTCTAACTCCAGCTTCGGGTATCTTCGGAAACAGTAGACGTCAGGTTCGAGCCCTGGAAGGGAGGGTGAACCTTCGCAATTGAAAAAAAAGACATGCAGATGTTATTTTCTTCTTTTAAGTGCAATAAGACATGTTGAAATGTTATTAAGTGTAGAATAAAGTAACATTCATTAAAATACGTAATGATACAGTATTTCGAAACCATCGATACATCTGAGCACGAGATCGTTTTGTCACCTACGTTTCCATACGTAAAAGCACATTTGTAATGAAAGTGAAGACAGCAAATTTAGTTCTCGCATTCATAGTACAACAAACAAGAGAGAGGGGAGAAAAACAACAGCATTTGGAACGTATATGAATTTCATTGTCTTGAACACCGAAAATTCAGTCATGTTCCTTCAGAAGGAGTTCTATGTGTTCATGTTAGCTCAGTGATAGAGCGCGTGCCTTCTTATCGTGAGGTCGTAGGTTCGAATCTCGTTCTGGAAAATCTATTTTTATGTAATGATATATTCCTCAAAGCATGAATAATCAGATAAAATAATAATAATCAGTTTTATACGTATCCACACAAGCATTTCAGGACATAAGTAATTATTATGTTTATCATATAACATCAGAGAAGTGGTGGGTGTTGACAGAACGTCGGTACATTATATGTGAACGTTCATTACAAATTAAGTAAATGCTGTTATATTCAAAGTCTGATCAAGGTGCCATACAGCAAATTCACCATCCCCAAAGTTCATACAAATTCAATACCCCGAAGCTCATGATCCCCACGATTGATAAGTCACTAAGATACTCATCTGTTCTTCAGTAAAGAAGACAGAAGTTCTTTCCATGGGTCTGAAATGCTTTTTTCTCTCTCTCTCCCTCTCGCTGGCAAATTCTATACTTTTATCATCTGATGAAGATAAGTTATTATTGTCTTATTAACTAGTAGGAAATATACTTGACATGACCAGGGCTCGAACCCACGTTCGTGTAGTATTGGTTTAGAAATCAAATGTTTTAACCACGAGCTACTTTTACAGCTAGAGAAATGTTGCCAAGATTTGTCTTATTAAAACACCAGCAGATTGAGTCACGCTAAGTGGACCATTTTATACGTTTGTGATTTTAGATAAGGAAGATTAAATTGTATTTATTTTCGTCTGTTGCTTTCGTAACAGAGTAAACCTGTGGATGCTTTTTCTAGGTTTAAATCCAGAATGTATATTTTATACGTGTAAAGGCAGTATAACAATTAACTTTATTAAAACAGCTTTTCTTATTTATGAAAATTCATTTATGAAAACTATTATTATTTTTATTATATTCCTTGCGCGAATGTTAACCAAATCGTTCCCGCAAGGGGTGTGTCCTGCAATTAACCAATCACATGCCAGTTACCTGTTGTTACTTGCTTCTTTGCTGCTCACAGCTCAGAGCAATGCTGATCATGGACAGACGTTCAGCTGTAATTATAAATTACCTTGTGGGAGTTAGAGGACTATACTGCAACTGCAGCTGGGAGACGAATGGGAATCCCGGCCGCTACAGCCAGGCGATGGATTCGGCAATATCGTACTACAGGTCAGACTGGCAATTTACGATCTCCTGGTCGTCCTCATGTGTCTACCGAGGCGGAAGATGCGAGATTAGTAAACGAAGCCCGGTTAGACCCACTAAGGACGTCTAGACAGCTATGGGAAGCTTCCCACTTTCCTGGTAGTACGAAGACATCGCTACGAAGGCTTCGTCAGTTTGGATTACGTGACCGTGTTGCTCCCGTGAAGGAAAAACTCTTAGACGAACACAAAATTTACTGTCTCGCATTTGCACATGCGAATGTGGATCGCAACTGGGAAAACGTAGCTTTCTCAGATGAATCCATATTCAAAGCATCAAATGAGGGGCGCCGTTTTGTGTATCGTCCGAGGGGCACCGGATATGACCCTGAATATGTGGCTGTTTGCAATCGCAGTGGTCATGTATCTGTTTCATGTTGGGGTTGGATTTCCAGTCGCGGTGCAGGACAGCTACACAGAATTGAATGGCACCTGGACAGTGCTCAGCACTTACACATCATGAGTAACATCATGGTACCATAAGTACGAATACTTCAGCCTCATGGTGTTATTCAGTTCCAGTAAGACCAGTCTCCAATACATACTTCCCGTGTGGTTCATGATTGGTTCGCAGGGCAGCCTGAGATTGATTTAATTGACTGGCCGCCTTGTGCAGCAGACCTCAATCCCATGGAAAATATGTGGGCAGAGGTGAAGCGTACTCTAAGGGACAGTTGGCCTGAGGCAGATCCATAAAAAAACTCGGGATGACCTGTGGGGCCTTGTTTTCGAGGCATGGCTGGAGGTAGGGAAAGGACATAGATTTGTCAGTCATCTAATAGATTTCATGCCCATAAGAATGGAACGTGTAATAAATGCAGAAGGGTCTTGGACACAACATTAGTGTCCCCCACCCCAACTTCCAAAACAGCCCTTTTAGGGCTACCTAAAACTTTCTGAAAATGTTTCTCGTAGCAACCACTCCTTGAATCATATTTTTGTGGAATTCTACTAATAAAGAAAAAGTCTCTCCTGGATTCGAACTCAAGACGAATCCGCGCTCTAGCACTGAGCTAACATGAACACACATACAAACCCATTCTGAAGAAACATGACTTAAATTGCCGGTGTTTGATGACAATGCTACTCATATCAGTTGAAAATGTTGTATTAAACTTGGGATATTCCGAAACCCCGGAGTCTCGATGTAGCAAATTTTTGAACACACTTAAAAAGAAAATGGCAATGAAAATGTTCAAATTTACTTCCATTACTCAATTAGTGAAAGTGCGGATTTATATGGTTTCTTTCCTACAACCCTGTCAAGTATTTATGTTATGTTTCATATTTTTGAGTTTGGTATTTTAACTTTCTACAATTGCGAAATTCCGAAATCTCGACATTCCGGAATTCGGTAATTGAATAATAATTGACTTCCTAATGTTATCTACTCGAACACCGCTGGTTCTTATACAAGATATTTCACAAAACCCCAAGTTGGAACGGCTGATTAAAAAGAACATCATAGGGCGCGCTCTCATAGAGAGCCACTTTATAAATTCTTCAATTTGCGCGCCCCATCAGTTTCTTTCTAATCATGCATGAACATTTTTTTTACAATTTAGTACGAATTGGTTTAGAAAAGGCTGTCTTAAAAAAGTTCTTTATTACGATTGTATCGAACGTGCAAATGAACAGCACAGGGATTGGAATAAGATAAAGATAAAATGAATTTTATGTGTACCAAATAGAAAATTTGCAGGTGGGTGGAATGTTAACAACACTTGTGCGTATGCAAACCGCTAACCTCGGCTCCGCCGCCCAGCTCCCTTCGGACGCACAGTGCTCCCCTTGCACACCTCGCTCGGTGTGAATCCAAATACATCCTAGCTTTCAGATACAAGGAGACCTGGCAAACGGCTCTTTCGAACTTGTATTTATAGTGCACGTGTTTAAGAAGCCTAGTCACGGTCTTAGTTCTAATTTCTGTGCTCAACTGATGGCGTTGTATTGGTTAATTTTACCGTTGAGAAAGACCTTTTTACTAATTTTCTTCGGGTTATTGCGGTGTTCATACTTTTTCTCAAGCTAATATTGTGTGGCTCAAATCATAAAGTGTTCTGCAACCAGCCAAAAGCCAGCCCGGTGCAGGCTACTATTTATTTTAGGATAAAGAAGTCTGTAATAACAAAATATAAACATGTTTTTAAAATAAATAGATACATAGAAATATGTAAAAGTAACAATTGAATGTTGTATTGTCACCCGACTTACGTCGCTGTGCAAAATTTCATCATTGTATGACATCGGAAAATTAGTTAAAGTAACTTTGCAAATTTTGAGGACACCACGAACCATTGTGAGCTAAAGAAACGAATGTAGAACGCCTTAAAACCGACAAAAATGATGTTTTTTAAAATTTTTCTGGTTATGTTCTACCACTTTAGAACATCCGAACAATTCATGGATACAGAACCACTAAAAATGCATAACAAATATTTTTTTCGAGCCAACTGTTGTTTTCGTTTTTTTTAGATTCAATTTTCAAATTTTCTAACCTCCCTCAAAATTTTAATTTTGCGCCAACAAATCTGCAAGAGTTACCATCTTGTAGAGCTTGAAACAATCTTCAAGTGTTAAAAAAAGTTCATCGTAGGTGCAAATCCGACTGAGATATCGCTAAACTACCAAAATATACTTTCATTTATTTTGAGGTTAGGTTAGCATCTTTTGAGCTGACATGTATAGAAAGAAGCATGTACCGAACAAACAATCATCTATACATATTTAGTCTGCCGAAGGGAATTAGGTACACAAAAAGTGATGGGGAAAGTTTGCGGGTTTGAGGTGGTTGGAGGATGGGAATCTTCGCAATACAAATCAAAGATATATACGAGGATTTTGGATAATAGTAAATAACATTATATTACAGCAATGGGATACTTCAAAGGAAAAGCAGGGACTAAGCGGAGCAGTGACACGAAAGTGGGAAACTTTGGATATGGCAAAAGAAATAACAGAGAAGGATGAGGGGAGTGAAGAGAGACTAATGGAGTTTGCAGAAACCAATAAACTATTAATTTCGAATGCGTATTTCAAGAAGAAAACTCAGATGAAGTGAACATGGGAAGGCCCAAATTGAGCTTAAAAGAAAATAGATTATATTCTATCAAATAACAGGGAAATTGCTCAGACAGAACGTATATGTTCTGAACAGTTTCGAAATCTCAAGTGATCGTAGGATAGTGAGATGAGAGTGTGAAATAAACACTAGATTAGAGAAGAAGGTTATAGGAAAGCCGTCATTTTAGATTTTTTAAAACTAGGGACAAGTAAACAGAAATCCGATATAGAACTAATCAACACAGTTAGCGCCTGAGAAGAGATAGAAGATTAAGAAGATATATATTCCAGAAATAAAGTACTGAATGGGATAATAAGAGAGACAGCAAAAG
>JAGDQP010053559.1:0-13534 GCA_022664845.1 Lepisma saccharinum | reverse complement strand
AGCAAATTACCAATGTGTCTGAAGCGTAAAGTTTATAATCAATGTGTCTTACCTGTAATGATGTACGGCTGCGAAACTTGGACATTGAATGCGCAAACGACTCAAAGATTGAGTCACACAAAGAGCAATGGAGAGATGCATGTTAGGAATAACCAGGAGGGACAGGAAGAGAAATGAATGGATTCGCGCACAAACAAAGGTAGAGGATGTAATCAAGACTGCGAAGAAGATGAAGTGGAGATGGGCCGGTCACATAGCTAGACGAACAGATGGAAGGTGGACGACAAATGTACTACAGTGGATTCCTAGAGAAAAGAAACGACCGAGACGACATCCAAATGTAAGATGGGTAGATGAAATCAAACGTTTTTCAGGAGCTACATGGATGAGGATATCAGCAGACCGAGATATGTTTAAAGAAAAGGGTGAGGCCTTCATCCAGCAGTGGATAGAAAACGGCTGAATATGATGATATATATCTATATCTATCTATCTATCTATCTACCTATATATATATATATATATATATATATATGCGGGGTCGGCCTAGTAAATCGCACTCGAAATTATGTATATATATATATAGGATGCCCGGAATAATGGCCCACGCTTCGGAATTAGATTATTCACATCAAACCAAGAAAAATGTGTTTTAAAGGAATTACGAAAAGTCCTTGTTTTCGCAACCACAGGTGTTTAAATTAATGGCGGTGTCGTCACAAATAACTTCGTATATCGCCAAGTAATATCTTAGGCAATGTCGGCCTAGCAAACCACACTCAAAATAGTACGCAATACATCTATTGAAGTTATATATATATGATTGGCGAATACAGTTTTGCGGGGATTTTTGTTTGCCTTTTTAAACAATTCATTTCCTTGACAATAAATTTCAAACCTGTCTATGCTATACACCGTCAACCAAAACATTGATTAAATAGATTATCGGGTGCCACTTCGAGTATGATTTGCCAAGACGAGACCGCTTACGCCATCATGTGTTGAAATATGACTTCATTTGTGACGATGCTAGAGTGAATTTTAGCGCTTCTGTCTCCGTAAATAATCAATTTTGGAGTTTATTGAATTCAACTTTTTCCTTACTTTGATTTAGATTATCATCTCCCGAAGTTTGCATCTTTATTTCGGGAACACCAAATATATATGCGATATCTGTAGGTTAATCCTGTTAGGGAAGTAACGAATAATGTAGTTATTAAGCGTCTTAGTAGCTACTTTGGATACCTAAGGATATCCAGGGCGAACCTTGCAGATATATGTTTTACGAGAAAGACGTTCAAGAATTTTCTGAAAAAAGTGACATTTAATTGTATTATACCACATCCTACCACCCACAGAGCAACCCTGTAGAACGGATTTATCAAGAGATCAATAATTTCAGACCCATAGCCAAGGTGGGGACAGCACTTGCTAGTACAAACGTGTTCTTTCATAATGGTGACATATATTTTCCTCAGCTAACGTGGATTATGAATTTGGACGATTAATAAATATCAGATTTAGTACGGAGCTAAATATGCATTGCACTCGGCACGCACCGTAGTAAGAAAATTAAAAGTAGTCATCTACTTTTTTTTATTTATATTGAATTTTTATCGTCATGGTAATTTGTGTATGAACTTTCGAGCATAATTGAAAATGAGATCTTTGTTTTAGCAAGTGTCACCAACTATACTTTCAGTCCAGTGTCGCGATGTCCCGTACAGTATGCGATACACAGTGTTTTGATCTGGGCGTTGGCGTTTTCATAAAGCTCGGTATCTTGATTTTGTTAACTTTTAGGTTTTCACATGCCTTTGGGTCAGGAGAATTGAATGGCTTTATCAGAATTAAACTAAACTTGCTTAAAAAACAATAAATGTTGAAATATGAGATTTCATCGTGTCTATATTGGAGTATTTTATGAAGCAGCTCTCTTGGAAAAGGAGGGCTGTAGATATCGAGTTTTGCGAAAACGTCCCTCAATTGTAGAATACTCATCTTTCTATATTCATTGCTTAACACTGATGTTGGATGACACTGCGTTTTGCTCTAGCGTATCCGACACCTTTTTATCGTTCATTTAGTTATGTGTTTATCTATGGATAAAGAAAGAAAATAATGTTTAGTTTCGAGATCGAGTAGTCCTCACCTTGGAGCCATAAGGTATTATGTCCCATTTCTTCCAAAATGGACTTAATACTGCAGCCAAAAGCCTTTTACTAAAGGGCATCAATCCCAAAATACTATCTCCCAAAGCCGCCTCCAATAGCTAGAAGTTTTAGAAATGTAATGATTATATACAGACTTTAAAGGAAACTTCAAACTTTAAAACGTTTTTTTCTTAAAAAGTAGATGAAATGAACATTGTACCTCCTGGTTCTAAGGTGACGAATGTCGATTATGAGATTGTACCTGGGAGAATGTGAACAAGCAACTCTCAAGGTAAAATTATCTCTATCAGCATGGATACACTTCTGCTTATGAGCAAGTATCCTCAATTGGAGCACGAAAAAAAAGTAGTTATCGGAAGTGTAAATTGTTGAATGACTACAACATGGACACACTGCATTACACAATAGACATATCCCTGTCAACAACAAGTAGGAACAAAACAAACTTTGAATTGGAAACAATGGACGAGCCAATGAAACAATCAGTGCCGAAAGAAGTTCCGAAACTAATTATAGTTTTTTCTTTGTGTTCCGTATAAACCGTTAACATATCTGGAGTACTCAACCGCATGAGATGTAATATCTTGTTATGCTTGTATGTACTTCAACTCTTATTTTAAAAAAAAAGTCATTAACGTAAAGTGGTTATCGAAATTGGAACAATGTTCCAGACTGGTCGTTGCTTCCAAGAAATGAGAAAACGGAATTCCAAAGAGAAGCCATAAAAATGTGGAAAGAAAATGGAATTAGAACTTCTGCATGCTCATCTGTCTCTACTATTGTCAATGCAAATGCACCGGAAAATCGAATATGTGTGAAATTATGTGTAAAATTGCACAAAATTTCACAGAGCACTTCAATATGTTGCCTGATGCACATGGTAAGGAATGTTTGAGTCGAACACAATGTTACTAATGGCACAGATGTTTCAGATTGGGTTGAATCTGTACCGAGGACGACGTGAAATCCTAACTACAACTAACAGCGATATTGATCACATGGAAAGGATGACATAAATCATCCGTCCAAAACCGTCGTCCTACAGATCGTGAAGCTGCTGAACTGAACATAAATACGGTTATCTGTGGTGTCACAAGATTCTGCAAATGCGACGTGTGTCGGCTAAGTTTATGCCACGTCTGTTAAGAGCCGAACAAAAGGATGCCATTTCACGACCCGTCGAGTCGTTACGGCGAACGAATGATGACTAAGGTTTTCTAAAGTTTGTGTTGACTGGTGACGAAACGTGGGTGTACAGGTACGAAATAGAAACAAAAATCCAATCAATACGGAGGATCGGATAATCCTCATCACGGTCAGCAAAGGCATGAATGAGTAAATTTTATGCTAAAGTGGATATTAATCTTTAAATGGGAGGGAATAGTCCATTCGGAGTCTGGGCAAGATTGTTCCACAATAAATGTACCAGGTGTGTAAATATGAAACCGGAATTTATGCATAGACGGCGTTAGCTGTCACTGTGGTTACCGTAAAACTGCGTCCTTGGCGCCACTTGCTTCTTTTGACTGCTGATAACGATTTGCAACTCACAACCAGACAAGTTTCATGTCATAGTGTAGTGTTTAAAAGCGTTGAACATGGCGCAATTTGTACCTACAAACTACGATTTGCGCACAGCATTGATCTTTTGTTACCATTTGAAGAAAACTGCTGCAGAATCGCATCGCATGCTTGTCGAAGCTTACGGTGATCATGCTCTTGGTAAGTCACAGTGCTATGCGTAGCTTAAAAAAAAATAAAAGTGGCGATTTTGATGTAAGAAACGAAGAACGTGGAAGACCACCGAAAAAGTTTGCAGACAGCAAATTGGAAGCATTGTTCGATGAGGATGACGTTCAAACGCAACAACAACTCGCGGATCAATTAAATTTGACACGAGAAGCAGTTTCCATACGTTTAAAAGCCATGGGCAAGATTCAGAAAGTGGGAAAACGGATTCCACATGCATTGACTGAACGACAGCAGGAAAACCGAAAATACAATTGCACAATTCTGTTCGCCAGGTACAAAAGGAAATCATTTCTCCATCGAATTGTGACCTGTGACGAAAAGTGGATCTATTTCGAGGATTCTAAGCGTAAACGATCATGGGTAACTCCGGGAGAACCGGCGACATCGACTGCAAGAGCAAATGGCTATGCACGGAAGACAATGCTTTGTGTTTGGTGGGATCAGAAGGTCGTTTGGTGATCTATTATGAACTGCTGAAACCTGGCGAAACCGTTAATATCCTACGTTACCGACAACAAATGATCGATTTGCATCAAGTTTTAAAACGACCACAATATGACCCAAGACAACATAAAGTGATTGTGCTTCACGATATTGAACCCTCCCACATAGCAAAACCGGTCAAGGAAACGATTGCGACGTTTGGCCGGGAAATCCTTGCACATGTGGCTTACTCACCAGACTTGACGCCTTCCGATTTTCACTTATTTGCATTCATGGGACACGCACTTGCTGACCAGCGCTTCACATCTTACGAAACTGGCTTGATGACTGGTTTGAAGAGCAAGAGGCCAGTTTTTTTGGTCTGGAATCCACACATTGCCGGAACGATGGCAGAAATGTATCGCTAGCGATGGCCAATATTACGAATAAAATAGTTCTTAGCATTGTCAACCAATCACTGTGTCTTTTCTGTACATAAATTCCGGTTTCATATTTACGCACCTAGTAAACCATTGCGTTCAACAGAGCTAAGTGGAAATTTAATATTCTTTAAATCGATGTTCACATTTTTTAATTTAATATGTGTATAAAATGATACCTTTTCTAAATCTGTATTTCTCTTTTTCTTCTACCGTTTTACAAAATCAGTCTCTCTGTCTATGAATCTTTCTCAAGATTAACAAACATCTGTGTTACTATATCTCTGAGTATATGTGTGTTTTTCTCTCATTTTTTTTAACTGTCTGTCTATTTCTGTCTCTACTTTCTATCAGTCAGTCTGTCTGTCTTCTCTATTTTAACAAACGTCTGCGTTACTATACATCTGATGTGTGTGTGTGTTTGTGTGCGTATATATGTATGTGTGTCTCTCTTTCTCTATGTGTATGTATGTAAATGTATATATGTGTATATATCTATATGTGTATAGTGTTTGTGTGTGTGTGAAATGGTGGAAGTTTCAAATCTGAAATCAGTTTCTATACGCCACATCAAAAAAAGTTTATATTTTTGAAGATGGCTCTTTCAAAGTCAGCCTTTCTCCTAATATTTTCAGCTTAGACGATTTCTGAAATGGCGAATAATCTTCAGTCACCTAATACGCCCACCCGATGTTGCAGTCCGTACTTCCGTCAGAATTTTCCAGTCAAATTTTAAAGTTTGAGCTTCATTAAAACATCTTAATTGGAGGGTTCTCAAAAATCAAACTATACATTTTCCCTCCTACTACAATCTACCTGGGGGTTTAAGGCGGTATAAAATGTCGACCTCAAAATAAAAAAATAAAATAAAAAATCCTGTGGAAAAATTTCAAAATTTGGAGCTCGAAGGGTCCAAAGTTACTGTGCCATCGACAGAAATGACGTCGTATATTCAATAATGATGATGCACGACGTTTCGGCTTAGCAATTCACAATTGACATTATATTGAATACATCTATTTCAACGAAGCTTATGGGGTGTAAAGTCTACATTGCGTTTTTCACAGATTCTATCGATTTTTGATATTATAAAAAATAAATGGGGTGTACTCGAGGATTTGGGGGATGACACCTTTCCACAGGGGGGTCTGGTGAAATCACTGTTTGCTACGAATGCATGTTATTATTCAGAAATAAATATTCTTTAGTAAGTCAATACAGAAATCCATGAAAACTTTCCAAAAATAATTAGATGTTTAGTTTTTTAGTTTGTTGTCCCACCTTACCACCCCCGCCTCTTTGCATCCTTTGCACAAGCCGAGTTGTGCACTTCCAAGGGCGTGCATAACGAACATATTTGTTCTTCTCGCCTTGGGGCAGGCGTGTCCCTAGAGATTCTTGGATTGCCGGAGTTCCGGCATTCCAAGAAACTCCTATGTTCCTTCTGTCAGAGACATCAGGTGTTACGGGACGGACTTTGGACCAGGTGTCCAGAATGTTCTCCTGGTCTAAGTTCCCTTAATATAACTTACTTGCTTGGGAGGGTCCCTACCTATTATTTTCTTTATTAACATATAACACATAAACATATATTACAAATATTAGAACAATACATTGACTAACACGTGGACAACACATAGACAAGACAAACATAAACTTGGTTGGCTTCTTCTTCTTTTGGCCTCTTCTTCTAACCTGCAACAGAGTAGGAAGGAATAAGGATAGATGCGCGTGGATTAGGTGGTGTGTTCCACAAAGTTTTTGTCGCCTCCCTCCTCGTGTCCACTTCCTCCTCGTCACTATGTTAGTTCCTCCTGTCTCACTCTTGCGCTCGGTTAGTTATACCTCTTATTTCGCTGTATTCTACTTTCAATTCTTCACACTCAATCACTCACACTTACACCGTGGCTAGCTTTGTTCGCTTTCATTTCTGGCTTCCAGAAAATTAGCGTTTTTCCACTAAATATATACACTCGTCTCTTCATACCACACTTCCAATTTCTTCCACCACCACACTTACACTAACTCACACACACTTAGCGTCTCTTGGGACGGAGTTCCGCCTCAAGGCGCCGAACTTTTCCCACTGGGTTCCAGCGGAACGTTCATTCTCTATTTCACCACTTCATTTCTGCCTTATATATTAAATTACGTGTCTCTATTGTTTTGTGGTCTATTTATACGCGGCTGACGCGGCTGCAACGCGGGTGCGCGCACGCGGCGATCCTTTTATTGACCCAACGTCCCCATATCTTAATCTGCATTATCCTTGTTGTTTTCATACGGGGCGGTCCACGCCGTTGAGGTATTTCCTCTTGTAGTAGTTTGAGACTTAGTGAGTCAGCTCCCTGAGGGCCGTCACCAGTTCCGGTGTCCGCAGAACCTCCGTGACGGGCGTCTCCCCCAGGAGCTGTCTTTCTTCCCAAACTATGTTTCTTGTTTCCATACATCTTAGTACGATGTGTTCTGGCGTGGCCAACACCCAGCATATATGGCACATATTATCTTCTACTATGTTCATTTGGTGTAGTTTCTGTCGGTAGGGGCCGTGACCAGTCAAGTAATGCATAAGGCCTCCGGTGATCTCAAGTTCCATGCCCATTCTCTCCTCAATATCTGGAAAGAATCCAAAAAGTCTTCTTCCCTTTTCCGTCTCCTCCCATAATTCCTGCCATGCATTGGCTATTATGGAATTGATTTCTAATTTATTCTCTGCTTCTTGGTGCAGTTTTTTAGATACTCGTTCTTGGTTTCCTTTTTTGAGCCAATACATGGCACCCAATTTCTTCACCTGAAGATGCATTGGCGGGACAGCCGACGCCACCTGGAGAACCTCTACCGGCGTTGTTCTATATGCGCCAAACAGTCGCAGTAGTAGTTGTCTATGCGATCTGTGAATTATTTGTCTTTGTCTAATATCATCCATTCTGTGGCCCCAGACGCTAGCAGCGTAACCTACAATCGATCTTATAATAACATCGTGGTACGTTCGTATTATTTTAATTGGAATTTTAAGGTCTTTTGTTGCGATGTTTACCAATTTATGTGAAACTTTTATTGCTTTATTTTTGATTATAGTTGTATGTTCTTTAAAGTTAAGTTTTTCGTCTAAGGTTATGCCTAGATATTTTAAGTGTCTTTCCCTTTTTATCGTTTTATCATTCACTTTTATAGTTGGTCCTCTATTGAAATTAAGGTTTCCTTTAAATAACACATATTTGTTTTTTCTGATGATATTGTTAACTTATTCTCTTTGCACCACGACGTCATTTTGTCTATTACTTCATTTGCTTTGTTTTGTAGGTCCAGTCGGCTGTTACTCTTAATCACGACCGCCAGGTCGTCGGCATATCCCACCACTCTTTCCACCTGCCGCATTCCATCCAGCATTTCCAGGCACGGTTGGAAGGCCAAGTCCCAAAAAACCGGGCCTAGCACCGAGCCTTGCGGGCAACCTTTTGTTGGCATCTTAGGCACGACGCCATCCGCCGTCTCTACTTCTATTAGTCTATTTGCAAAGTAGTTTTTTACAACTTTCCACAATTTGCTATGCAACTCGATTTTCTTTAATTCCCTTAACAAGGAAGGCCACCACAAATGGTCGAAGGCCCCCATAATGTCAAAGAATATCCCAATTGTGTATTTACAATTATCTTCTTTTAGCTGATATATGCTGTTACATAGTTCATTTATGGCGTCTTCCGTAGACTTTTTAGAACGGAAACCGTATTGTAATTTACAAGTTGATAGGTCTTTTCTTTTTTCATTTATTTTTTGTGCAATTATTCTTTCAAAGATTTTACTTATTGTGTTCAATAAACAAATGGGCCTATAGGACTTGGGACTGCGTTTATCTCTGTCCTCACTTTTTAGTAGGATTATTAAATTTGCTTTCTTCCATGGTTCAGGAAACACTTCTTGACTTATGCATTCATTAAAAAGCCTAGTTAGGTATGGAGTCCATATATCTGCATTAATTTTGAATATTTCATTTTTTATGTGATCTGGGCCCGGTGCTTTCCTTTGTTTTAGGCTTCTTAGGATTGCTGCCACTTGATCGTTTGTAACCACTAGGTCTTCTGGGTTTTCTGTTTCATTGTTTGGTACTTTGTTGGCGTCATTTCTGATTCTTCTATTTTCTTCGTTATCGTCCTGAATACGATCGTCGGGAAAACGTTTTTCATACAGAAGTTCGATTGTATTTTTCCAGTTCGTTGTATATTGACCTTGGTCGTCTTTTAGTGTGTTAAGTGCACCTTTAACCTTTATCTTAGACATAATTATCTTGTAGGGCATTCCCCATAGATCCAAATTTAGAATCTCTTCCACGAAATTGTTCCATGTTTTCTTTTTGGTTTCTCGGAGTTCTTTTTCGAATTGCTGCTTGATGCTTCTATAGTTCTCTAGTCTTCTTGCTCTTAGTATATGGTCTCCAGCCGCCCGATAGCTCTTTCTGCTGGCCTTCATTTTTCTTCTTAGCTTGTTCAGGTTGTCTGTCCAAAATGGCTTCCTTTTATGATTTATATTTTTTACTCTGGGTGTTGAATTTATTATGGCGTTTCTTGTAGCTATTTCTAAGTTGTTTGTTAGCTCTGTTAGGTTACAGTTTCCTACTATTTGTGGAAGTATCAGGCCCTCAACAAATTTTTTCTTGTTTAGTTTATTTACATTATAATTAAATTTAAATTAGATGTAGTGGTACAAGTTCGATTGTCATTCGCTAAACTGATATAGCTTGCATTTTTGTATATGTAATATGACGATGCCGTGCTTGTTTCGCCAGTTTTGCTATAAGGTTTCTATACTACGTGAAAAAAACTTTTATGGTTTTAAGGGCCTGTACATGGTGGCTCGTTTCCAGCGTCACGAACGCGGTATACAGTGTGGCTGTTGACAGCGGTGTGGAAGAATGTGGGATCGCAAAGCCCGTAAATCACCGAAGTGTCAGAGCACTCCTAGGAAGCAGGATCCTTGGAGCACGAAATACGTACGGCATAGACCCTACACGACAACGGAGTGCGGTAGAAGGTCAGGTACAACAATCGTACAGTGGGTGTGGTAATGGAGGATGACACATACTAATGCTAGACAAGACTGCACATGATACTGGTAGGACGAAAACACAATGAGCAAATGTACTTACATTCACAGCAGGTGCTTAAAATAGCGTCCCTGGGATGCGATGCAGGCATGGCATCGCCGCAATAGGTTTTGGCGCATCCGCTCGAAGATGCCTGGATTGGTACTAATCATCTCACAGGCAGCGAGGATGCGTGCAAGGAGGATTTCTTCGTTCTGGACAGGTGTGTCGTAGACGAGCGCTTTTACATAACCCCACAAGAATAAATCAATGGGGTTCAGATCAGGGGAGCGTGCCGGCCAAGCAATCGGACCGCCCTTTTAGATCCACCTATGCGGGAAGGCATCGTCAAGGCACTGACGTGCAGCTGCTCCAAAGTGTGCTGCCCCCCCGTCATGCTGAAAGCACATACGTGCACGAACATTAAGAGGTACATCTTCTAGGAATGCAGGGAGTGTTTCGCGCAGGAACACTGCGTACACTGGTGCTGTTAAGCGAGGAGGTAAGAGATATGGTCCTATCAGCTGGTCACCGACGATGCCTGCCCAGATATTTACCGCAAATCGCTGTTGATGTCCATGCACAATGGTACCATGCGGATCTGCATCGGCCCACTCATGACTATTCCGGGTATTGAATACACCCTCTCGCGTGAAACAGGCCTCATCTGTGAAGAGTATGGCGGCAAGAAACAGCGGGTCTTGCAAGTATCACTGCACTAGCGTTTCAGTTAACACCACATGAGGTGCGAAGGCTGTAGGATGCAGGTCTTGCACTTTCTGTGGATGGTAGGGGTGTAGTTGTTGTTCACGGAGTACTCTCCACACAGTAGTGTGATCAACCCCCACTTCTTGTGCTAATGCTCTAGTGCTGCTCGACGGGTGTTCTGTCACACGCTCAAGAACCTCTTTTTCAAGGTCGGGAGTCCTGGTTGTTCGTCGCCTGCTTCGGTCGTGACTGACTGGGCGCAAGTTTCCCGTTACCTGTAAACGCCGAAACAGCCTCGGAAACATGGTGTACTTTAGATAGCGCTTGTCTGGATACCTTGTGCGATACAACCTTGCAGCTGCACGACTGTTTCCATTCGCTCGCCCATACACAAACACCATATCTGCAAGTTCTTCCAACGTGAACGCCATTTCACTCCCGCACTACGCCCTCTCCAGACCACCAGCACATACAACGCACAGGTACTGATACTGACCGACTAACCACGGAATAGTAACACACCGTCTGCAGGTTCGGGAAGGCAACACGTCACCTGCACAATGATGACGTACATTACCGCCGAGTCATGTGATACAGAGGGCGTACAACGACAGAGCCTCGTGTTGTTTCCTCTGTTTGTGTGCAGCCACCAACGTACGTAACGTATGATATCAATGCAAGGACATATGTCGAATGCCGCTTGTAACACGACGGCACGTGTTGTTTATGGGGCTTTCAGGAAACAATGTATGGGCGCTGTCGTGTGGAGCATTGTACGTGCCCCAGCGTCGCGACAGCGTCATACCACGCAACGTGCGGCTCTTGCAATTCGCACTACGGATCCGTCTTTCAAATTGCTTACTCTGTCATTTGCCATCATCCCGGTAAGTTTGACCCCATGTTTCCGCTCCCAACCAGTGTTTTCACATGCGCCCCCTTGCGCCGCCACTGTTCCGCATCGATGTGTGCATGAATCGACTCTACAGGGCACATACTGCAATTGTTCCTTTGACCCGACCTTTCTCCGACACTTCGTTCTCTCCTTCTATTCAGTTTTGTTCTACTTTGGTCTATTTTCGGCGGGCTATAGCTCAGCACTGACGCATTTTCGGATCACAACTTCTTCGTCTAAATCACGTCTTTTGTCATTCTCCATAATCCCATGAAGTTTGACCCACCATTAAACGTACACTCTGTATATATATATATATATACAGAGTGTTTCAGAACCTCCGGTACAAACTTCCCGAGGTGAATCCTCATATCAAAACAAGAAGAAATGTTAATATGAACATACGTCCTATCATGCATAGTTTCGGCGTTAGAGGATCCAAAAGACATCCAAAACTGTATTTCAAGGAGATAACACTAATAGCTGTAGAACTGGCAGCCCATCGTTTGGTTAAAGAAATCAGACTTGCTCGTTCAGAAAATACAGACGTGATGGGAAAACGCGAGAGGGATTACCGAATGATATGAGGGATTCCCCACAATATCCCGAGGTATCAACTTGCAATCAACATGGTGTTGTTCTCTGATAGGAGGTCATCCTCTACTTGCTATGTTCGACTCACATTCGCTGTGTAATTCTTGGGGAATCCCTCAAGCACTTTTTCCTCACTTTTGACAAGTGCATTTTCTGAATGAGTAAGTCTGATTTCTTTGACAAAACGACGAACCGCCAGCTCTGCAACTATTAGCTGTCGAAATAAATCGCTTTGAAATACAGTTTTGGACGTTTTGAGAGCCCTCTAGCTCCGATGATAGGGCACGTGTTCATATGGCCTTTTTTTCTTGTTTTGATATGAGGATTCACTTCCAGAGGTCATGAATCAAGGTATACATAATAGATATACAGGGTGTCCATAAAGTCCGTCGACACCCCGTGTATCTTCGAAACGACTGCGAATATGAGAAAACGCAAAAACACGTCCTTCATTATTTTGAGGGGCTTGAATTTTGAGCTATAAAAGTTCCACCCCAGACCGCCCCCCAAATTGGGGTACGGGAGTCAACTTGAAAATTTTAAATAGCAAAGGAGGTCGAGTAATATATCGTTTGAAAGGTCTCGACAAAAGAAATATTTTGCCGAAAGTTTCAAGTCGCTATGTTTACCCCATCCAAAATGGCGGCGATGACATTCCGTGTCCATAAAGTCCGTGTATCTTGAAAACTATTGGGAATATTAAAAAAAAAACACATTCTTCATTATTTTCAGGGGCTAAAATTTTGAGCTATAAAAGTTCCACTCCGTGTCCCCTAGGGGGAGTAAACGGAGGTCAGGGTCTACGTGAAAATGCCAAATGACAAAAGTGGTCGAGTGATACATAGTGTCAACGGGTTTGACACAAGAAATAATTTGGGGAACCTTAGAATTTCAAATTGTACCATATTCCAAATGGCAGTAAGATGAAAGTTCTAAAACGAAACTTCTATTCTTCACTCAGACAGCAAGAGGTCTAGAAATTGCTGTATCTAAGTGTTGTTGTCATGATTCTTTTCGAAGTTCTAACGCACCCACCAGTAAGCTGCTATATTACTCCATAGTTTTGTAATGCTAGGAACATTTCGAAACATTTCAAAACATTTTCTTTTTCTTTAATTTTCTTTATGAGAGTTTGCTGATGAATGTAAATTGTCAATGTTGTGAAGAGGTTCTAAATTGCTGACGATGAGTTTTTCAGCGTGTTCCTACGTACATATTCCTTAACCACTAAATAGTGTCTTTCCAGTTACACTTTGCTGATTAAAGTTTCAGAGATACACGCGTTGAAGTTACTTATTTATAGACTGAACATGTAGAAACTAATTAGTGTTAAGACATATGTACGTAGGAACATGGTGGAAAACTTATTGCCAGCAATTTGGAACCTCTTCACAACACTGACAATTTACATCTATCAGCAAACACTCATAAAGAAAATTAAAGAAAAAGAAAATGTTTCGAAATGTTCCTA
>JAGDQP010053558.1:0-13534 GCA_022664845.1 Lepisma saccharinum | reverse complement strand
TGTGTGTTACGAATATGTTAGAAATTTACGGATTAATCATGAAGAGGAAAATATTATATTTATCTGTTTATTACGTGCTATTGCAGAACATTTATTATACTTTCCCAAAGTTTACTATTTTCTTAAACGTTACCTTTTGAAAAGTTATTCTTTTTACGTTCTTTTCTTTAGTTCACAATGATTTGTTCTGTCCCCAAGTCTTGGAACATTAGTTTAACTCATTTCCCGACGTCATAGAATTATGAAATTTTGCACAGCAACGTAAATCGGGTGACAATACAATATTCCATTGTTACTTTCATATATTTCTATATTTTAAAAGCATATTTTAATATTTTTTATTATGGACTTCTTCATTATAAAATAAATACTAGCCTGCAACGATACTGGGTTTGGCTGGTTGCACAACACTTCTTCTTTGCGAGAAGAGGTTTATTAGGTAAACTTTCTGTCCTGTATGGGGTATCAATCATGGCCAAATGATGCATTGTTGTATTAGTTGGTTATTTGAAAACTGATCCACATAAGTCATTATCAGGCGTACTCAAGAGCAACAATCAATTTGTTTCTCAGGAGATTCAGAATTTCATCGGGTAGATGTATTGTGATCTTCCACGGCACAAAATGAATGGGATTTGCTCTTTTGATTTTACAGATAACTTGTCTTAAAGATATACCGAGTCCTTAAACCTTGTTTAAAGTATGTTTTATTAACAACATTGATCTACCGTTAGATGACTTTAAACTAGAAAGACTCACCATTTCCTAGCCATCATTCAGCTATGGATGGAGCAACACCAAAAAGTGAACAAGCCAAGAGAAAAGCAACCAGCTTCATCTGTAGAGCGCTCGTCTCTAGTATGTGGGTCCTCGGTTCGTTCCCGACTCGTACCATGTGGTTTTGTGGTAAAAAAAATACCGTGTGCGTTGGTATTTTCGGTGTCCTTTCGTTCCCTCCCACTTTCTTCATTCCAATAATTTTTCCATCACCACCCATTAGGCTTGACCAAAGTTGCCTAAAAGCTTGTAAAATTTCAAATTCAGATTCATTTTAAGAGCCCTTGATAATAAGCTTCCATTTCTAATACTTAAGTATTTATAAATATATAAATCTTAATACAAATAAATATATAAATATTTATAAATAATGGTCAAATGACAATCAAAATGTTATTTTAGAAAGTTGGCTAGATATCCAAACCAACTAATCCATAATTTGAAGATACTTGTTACTGATGAGAAATTTCTAATCCTGGGCTAATAAGTATTAGATGGGTAGCGTTTCAAAATTTTAGTTTTTTTAATTGTTCAGTATTAAAAAAAAGAATGGTGTATCTTAAGATGAGTTTAAACTTTGTATGTAAGTTCGTGGGGGGGGGGGGGAATAGAGAGAGAGATAGAGAGCGCGCGCGAGAGAGAGAAAGAGAGAGAGACTTCTTTCGTTTTCTATTGACTTTGCAGAAGAACTGCAGTGAACTTCAACAAAAAAGGGGAAGTTCAAAGAAAGTACAGTTACATAATGGTTCAGTAAAACCATTCGTGTTTTTACTTTCGATGTTTTTACAAAGTTCGTTTTGTGGGTATAAATTGGTATATTTGTGATTGCATAAATTATAATGGATAGGGGAATAAATAAGGAAATTTAACGGCAGTATTCCAACTACCACTTATGAATACACACAGGGAAAAGCACAAATCATACACCAGATATACAAAAAAACAGTAGAATAGCATAAGATATAAAGACTGAAGTCCAGGGGTGAGCAAGCGCCCCATCCCCCTCCCTGCCGACGCCCTTGGTGAGAAGGTGATTGATCAGAGAAACCGTGTAGAATTTATGATATTAGGAAGGGTCCTTGCAATAGGCAGATTTGTGAAGAAATCTACCTAAAAATCTCAAAATCAAACGAGTTAACACCAGCTGCTTGACCATATTCATTTATTTTGAATTGCATCAACTAATCAAAAGCCTCAAATTAATTCTAATGCATATCTTATAGAATTTTACAAGTTTAAAGTGCATTATATATTTTTTGGTAATTGTTCACACTGAGCGTTGCGTCACGCCATACAAATTCATGCTACAAGTCGAGCGACTGAGGGGGTAAATTTCAGTGGGGTAAAATTCCGACAAGTTAGAGTGGAGTGTCTGCGTGACTGTGTGCGAGGGGATGAATTTCAGGGGGGTAAAAATTACGGCTTCTATAATATTTAGTTTGACACTGGGGGTAAAAATCCGAGGGCGTAGAATTTAGTGGGGTAAAATTTCGGTAAGTGTTTTAGAGTAATAATATTAAATACTGTTTATTAAAATATGATTTATTAACCACATGATTGATTAAGAGTGTATCAAACGAGTGATTATTTTATAAACTAACAACCGAAAAATGTTGAAAGACGGGATTTTACCCCTCTAAATAGTGACGTCAAAATGACGTAGAATCTGTTTAAGAAGTAGATTTCAGGGGGGTAAAATTCCCGCGACCCACTCTTCGCACAATGTTACGCCTTTTTTTTGGTCTCACCAAATCGCCGGTTCTCCAGGTCCTTCTCAATTTATAAGCTTCCCAATATCTGCATAAGTTTCTGCAGCACTCGTATGTGAAACTGATTCCTCGTGAACAGCGAGAGCATTGTACAGATCATGCTTTCGCACAGGGTCCAAACCAGTAATGAAGCTGCCAGTACATGTTTCTGCAAATGCCATACCAACAGAACAACAGATTTTTGACATTTCATCACAATATGCAAGCCATTTTCTCTGGACAGAGTTATCTGCACTTATTTTGTCACTGGAACGGTAATACGCTTAATCTGCGCGAAAAGGGAGTTTAACACTGTCAACACTTGGCTGAATGGGATGTTTCTGAAGAAATCTCAATTTAACCCTGGCATCCTCTTTGGAAGATGGCCTTATGAACAGTGAGATGCTTTTAAGAGAGGATCCCGTCTCGTCGTCTTCTGTTTCAGTTTCTTCTAGATCCGTGACAGAATTTTCTTTGTGTGAGGAAGTTGGCATGTCTGAAATTAATACAAATATTTCTTGTAATTTGTCATTTCCTTTATTTCAGCAGGCGAAGTTTAGCTAGTAGGCACTTGGGTTCACAATAAAACAGCATTACACTACATGTAAGTAGTAGAAGAGTAAATACGTGTCTGTCGCAATATGGATCACATATAAATAAAATTAAGAAGGTATTTAACACAAAGAAAAATCCAGACCAATATGGGATTGGAACTCGCAACCTCTGCCTTGCCGGGGCATTTTAAGCCGCATGTATGTATTCGCTTTTGTTTGTCCCATCTCTGTGAATAATAATAATGGTTTATTGAACACACCTCAACAGACACAAGATCCAGAGATAAGGATGTGTAGAAATCAAGTTCAAAAAACAAAATCATTGTAAGTCATAAAATTTACTTATTATTTCTTAAATTTACACACAAAGTTCTTTACTAAAATTACCAAGCTATAGAGAGGAAGGGTCTGCAATGTTCGCTGTTCTAGTTACACTATTAGAAAGTGTCATCCCATTCTCTATTATACATCTCTGTAATTACTGTGGTCTAGGTTTCCCAGTGTAAAAAAAAAATATGATACCTTGTTTTGCTTTCTGCACATGTTTGATGAAAGGGTTTAAGAGATTTTAGTGACAACACACGTCCTCAGAAACTGTTGTTCATTAAAAAGTTCAACTATAGGCCCCGCCCCGCCCCGCATGGATGACAATAATAAGAATGCAATTGAACCTTTCATACTTGGAGCCCCTTCACTTCAATTTGTTGCTGATTTTTTAGTTCTGGCTGAGCTCCTCCAGATTCTAAAATTTAACTGTTAGAGGCCCTCTGGGGCCCTTATACATCACCTGTGTGGGACCTTTAGATATTTCGAAAATGACTGCTGGCTTACAGAGGAGGAATAAATACTGTCACAATTTTGAATTTCATGTTGATCCTGAAAAAAAAATAGCTACAACGGAGTCAAACAAACTTCACAACCTTCTCATTCAGCTTCAACTTTAATAGAATAGAAATTTATTCGTCTGTGTAGTACCTGTGATACATAAGACTCGTCAATGTCTCTACACGTGAAACATGATATTTACTTAATAATAATAAAGTACAATTAACATAACTATAAATTATTATACAGGGTGAGGCAAATGTCCAGCACCACCCTTTTATTTTTGAAACGGCTTGAGGAAAAATGACAAAACTTTAGATGTGGGTAATTGGAGCGGGGGCGCACCAGATGATGCTATTTAGCATCATGGCGGCCATCTTGAAATCCGCCATTTTGAATTCAGGTCCAATATTTCAAATGGGAAGGGGGCATGTGACATATCGTTTTAGGCTAGAATTTCACCAGAAATAAGAATCTGCAGTTATTTTTTTACCCAACTTTATTTAGTAATGAAATTTTGTGAAGTAAACATTGCATGTGGCATCCTACAAGATATGCTCTATGTGTTCCCCGTTGTGTGTTACACATAATGCAAGACGTCTTTTCCTGTCCTGATGGATACGTAATAACACTTCCGGCGTCACAGAGTCACAAGTGTGCGTGATTCGTTGTTCGAGGTGTCGGAGATCAGTGATTTTTTTATAAACAGTGAGATGGCCCCACAGATAAAAGTCTTATGGGTGTCAGGTCGGGCGAACGGGGTTGCCACTCAATTGGCCCTCGATGACCAATCCAGTGGCCCGGTAACTGTGCATCAAACCACTCTCTGACACACAATGCTTAGTGAGGAGGCGCACCATCTTGTTGGAAAAGGTAGAGAAGTCACCTTCTGGGTTCAGCAGTGATAGGAACACTTGTTCCTGCAGCATGTCAAGATATCTGTCCCCCATTTAGGTTCCCATGGATGAAAAACGGCCCGATGAGACGAGTCTTCCATATCCCACACCATACCATCACCTTTTCCCCATCAGGTACCCTCGAGGCATCTGTTCAGGCTGGGTTTGTGTCTGACCAATAACGGTGATTCTGTTTATTGTAGTCACCATTCAAATGGAATAGAGCCTCATCACTAAACAACACACTAAGAGGAAACGTAAGATCCTCGTTACACTTCGTCACAGCCCATTCTTCAAATTGCATTCTCCTATCTGGGTCATACTCCGTTAGGTATTGCTGCACTTGGAGTTTCTATGGATGTCACTTGTTTGTGTGCAACACACGGAGTATCGATCTCTGACTTACATCTGAAACTGCAGCTAAACGTCTGGTACTGCGTTTCGGACTTTTCGCCAAGGATGCTACAACGGCCGCTGCTGTTTCCTCTTCCGTTTCAGTCTTCGGGCATCCACTGCGTTGTTTTGTCGTGTACATATCTAGAAACTGTAAATTTCTCCAAAATACGCGAGACTGTGATATGTGCAATGTTGCCCTCTCTGGATGCCGGGCATTGAAGTCAACAGCGATGGCTCTGGCACTGCGTTTCCCACTGATGAGAACAATTTCAATCCTTTCTTGGCGGGTAAGAGCCATTTTACATTACTTAAAAAGACAAATTAAAACCCATTACATGATGCAATATTTACTTCACGAAATTTCAGTACTGAATAAAGTTAGGTAAAAAATAGCTGCAGATTCTTATTTCTGGTAAAATTCTAGCCTAAATCGATATGTCACATGCCCCCCTTCCCATTTGAAATATTGGACCTGAATTCAAAATGGCGAATTTCAAGATGGCCGCCACGATGATAAATGGCACCATCTGGTGCGCCCCCACCCCAATTATCCATATCCAAAGTTTCCGTCATCTTTTCTCAAGCCGTTTGGAAAATAAAAGGGTGGTGCTGGACTTTTGCCTCACCCTGTATAAGTCGTCACTCAAATAATCATTAACAGTATATAGTAAACTTTACTTACCAACAAATTGAAAACCTCAGATTTAAATTTATTTATATTTTGAATACTCTTTGGGTAATTCGGTAATTTGTTCTACAATCTTGTACAAAAGGAGTAAACACTAGAATAAGTAGTAGCAAAACTTTGTCTTTCTGGGAAAATGTTTGTTTTGCCTGGTATTGTAACTGTGTATATTTGTCGTATAAGTAAATAAGTGACTATTTTTCTTTGTAAATAATACTCTTTTATAAATATATAGGCATGGAACTGTTAGAATCTTTTGAAACATAAACACATCTTTACATGGTGACCTAGGGCTCATGTTAAAAATGATTCTAACAACCTTCTTTTGTAAGCGGAAAGCATTTACATGTGATGTACCCCAAAATATTATTCCAAAGTTAATAAGAGCATAGAATTTTGCGTAATATAATGAGATCAGAGTTTGTCGGGAGACTGTACCTTGTAACCTGTACACGATGAAGCAGACACCATTCACTTCTTTATTAAGTTCGAGTATGTGATCATCCCATTTTAACTTTTCTTTTAAAGTTACAAATAACAATTTGCTTTTAGAAGTGTATTCCAGACTCAAAGAATTTACTATTATGAGTGGAAATGTAAACGGTCCGTGAGAAAGATGAAAATATAGGATTTTTTATTTATCAACATTTATGTTCAGACTGTTTATTGCAGCCCACTCTATTAATCTCGCAGTCATTGCTTTTAAGTTGCTTTCTGCTTCCTGATGAGTGTTCCCAGTTACTAAAACATTTACATCATCAGCGTACAAAACTACATTTTCTGATTCTATGAACTGAGACAAATCATTGATATACAAAAGAAATAATATACGTCCTAAAATAGAGGCCTGAGGAACACCCTTGTTAATTTCAGCCACTGACGAATGAAATGCTTTACTTTTCTCATTAAGAGTCCTAAATATTTGTACTATCTGCTTTCTGTTACTCAAGTACGATATAAAACAATCGTACGATACACCTCTGATATCATGCTGATAGAGTTTTATTAGTAAAGTCAAGTGATGCACGTTGTCAAATGCTTTTGAAAAGTCTATAAATACACCTATCACATGTTGGCTTTTATTTAAGGTATCTGAAACTTTTTTTATGAAGTCTACGCAGTGTCTATAGATTTTTCTCTTCTGAAATCCATGTTGGCAAAGAGAGATAAACTTGTGTGTGGATAAAAAGTTATTTAAACGTGTCAACATTGCGTATTCAAATATTTTTTAAAATACTGACAAAATAGAAATGTGACGATAATTCCGCAAATCTGTAATACTTCCTATCTTGTGTAAGGGAATGATTTTAGCAATTTTTAGCCTACTTGGAAAACATCTGACTCAAAAGAGCTATTATAAGATAACAAAGGTGGTCTCCAATTAAATGCATACACCCTTTAATAGCAATAGACGGAATTTCATCCAGACCTGTTGAATTTGTATTTGACAACTTTTGAATATTAGTGTATAACTCTTGCACTGTAACTGGAGTTAGAAACATACTTTGTTCCAATGAAGTTTTCTTATTTAAATACCTGATTCCACGTTGTGCGGAGACGGCCTTCGAAAGTGTAGCTGTGTTAAGAAATTGTTTATTAAATGCTTCTGCGATGTCTTTGGGTTTACTGAGTACCCTACTGTCAGTAGATACACAACAAACTTCATTTTTTACTTTTTGATTTATATTTTGATTTATTAGATTCCACGCAGTTTTAATTTTATTGCTAACCCTATTAATTAAACGATCGTAATAGCTCTTTTTTGCAGCTCTTACAACTTTCTTGTAGGTTCTTTTTATAGACATTTATGTAATCAAGTACCTTATTTGACAAATTAGTGGAATGTCGTTTTAGTTTGTTGTAATGAAATAGTTTCTGCTTTTAAATTTTGATCCCTAACGATACAGTCTTTATTCTTATCGTTGTTTATTTTCAAAGAACGACGCGGGAAAGCTATATTAAAATAATATTAAAGTTTCCATAAAATAATTAAATTTTTCGTCTGTGTCTTTGACACTATATATATCAGGCCATGACTCGCGTGACAATAAGAAACAAAGATATTGAATATTCTCTTTCGAAAACGACCTACGAGTTATTGTTCTGTGTTTAGAAGAAAATAATTTTGTATTCATGTCAATAGAAAACGAGAGCGCTTTAAGGTCTGAAAAGCTAAGTTCATGAGAGTTGAAACCAAAACCTCTTTTGTTTCTTCCAATTATAATTTGGTCAAGGGTAGATTTATCATCTCTAGTCGGGACATTTACTGTAGCTTGTAAATTGTATGTATCTAATATATTTTCGAGATCCGTCTTTTCATTTGAAGCCATAAGCCAATTTACATTTATTTCACCGCAAATAACTTTAGGAAATTTTTTACAAACATAATGTAACAAAGATTCAAACTACCTTAAAATATGCTTAAATCACCTGAGAAGGGTCTATATATACAAACTATGCAAACGTTACTTTCTGTAATTTTTACAGCAGCTACCTCTCCATTTCAGTGCAATAGTTTCTAACTTTCAATGTTTCAACATTCAGAGAGTAGTGGGCAAAAACCGCTACACCACCACGATTCTTTAATTTTCTGGAACAATTAGTAACAAGGTTAAAATTGTTGAAACATACCATTTTAATAACGTCTTCACTCATCCAATGTTCACAGATGCAAAGAAGGTGTACATGTGCGTGGTCATCTTGTAACAACACATCAAAGAACTCCAGTTTATTTTGTAGGCTTTGCACAATGTGACATAAAATGTTTAAATTATTAATGTCATTAGTTATTCCTGAATTTTTCCTGTTGGGAATTTCTACTTCTTGTTGAATAGAAGCTGGCAACTAGTTCTGGTTCACAACTTCGGGCAAAATAGAAGAAAATGTATTTTTGTCGGTCGACGAAAGTTCTACATTTGTTAATCCACTATCCGGAGGGCACATAATCTCTGTACTCAAGTTTATTAAGCGTAAACTTTTTTCCGTCGATTAACAATTGCTCCGTTAACTCCCACTGATGATTATAGTGCTGACAACTTGCCAATAATTCATTGTTAAATGAGTTGAGTACGTTTAAACTATTAAACATTTCTTGGGAAGGTTCTAGAACGTAAATCCCCCCCTATACTTTTACACTTTGATAACCATGTTATTTCTGTTTACCTATGTTTTGTGACTAAATGTTAGGTTAGGTTAGTTCGTTAGTATATCATAAAGAAATTAGAAAATACAGTTTGCTAATGCTAATATATTGAATTCAGCCAGGGGGCCTGTGTTCTAGAACCTTGCCCTTTTCTTAAATGTCATTTGCACGATTATAATGGAACAAAATAAATTCTGGTTGTTTAGTGAATGATTCTAGATGTTTTGACCAAGACGCTGGTTGGTAAATTTTTGAGCTGGTGGCAACACTGGCAGTAGCGAACGAACGAAACGAACCAACATGGCGGCTGCCTGTGGGGAAGGATTGCTAACATCTCCATCGCAAAGTCAATCTGTGTTTTCTAGTAGCAATTCTGTAGAGAGTAAAAATGTGTCACCTGCATCATCAACCCTCTCCCTCAAAGATGAAAGATGGCCTGTTCTGTTAGTATCGAAGGAACCAAGTTTTAGGAAAAAAGCAAAGAAAGGTACGTCATCAACTTACCTATAGACAATAGTATGTTTACGAGACACTCCCCTTTAATCAGCTGTCTTTAGTTTATGAATAATACGTTCATGTATTTTATGTTTATGAAGCATAAAACAGGAAAGATCAGTGATACCGGAAGGAGTTTTAAACCCTAATTTAACACAGCGTCACTGTTTCGACCGTACTTGACAACTTGTAATGAACCGAAATATTAGCCTTGTACTTCATGAAAATCAAGTAGCTATAACACATAATGCGTGCCATTTCGGTTTTCTACGGTGAACCTCGAGAGCTGTTATGAAGCTCGCGCATATTATGTGTTTCTTCCCGTTCTCATTGACAATTTTTGAACGAACATTAGGGTGACCGTACTAATGGTTGACCAAATAAGGAAAAGTGTAAACAGGAGCTTCAAGTGTAACGAAGAACTGACGTTTAAACATAGTTATTTTTCTACGAAACAATGCCAGAGATAGTGAATAATAAGTCAAAGAAAAGCAACTCACAATTGCTCGAAAAATGGTAAATGTATTTGTTACATTTGGCAAGACAGTAGACAAATATATTGCTGAAGGTGTAGTAAGTGTAAACTAAGATTGTTCCAGGGGAAGGTTCTAAAACGCTGCCGCGGTTCAACAGTTATAAGTAGTAGATATTATTTTTACCTGATATTGGCTATTTCCTATTCTATATATATACATTTAGTCAGTTTTGTTGTTATCAGCGGTTATAAACATTGATAATGTATTATTTTAAATGACATGAGTTTCTGATGCTACTCTAACACTTTCCTGTTTGCTTTCGCCATCTTTGTTTACATTTTACTCCAACGTAGTAAAAATTGTCACTATAGCTATCACTGTAATACATGAATTGCACGCAAATATATTGAAGAAACAAATGATTGATAACTAATTATTTTTAGGTAGTTATGTATAGCATTTTGTTGACGCATTCTTTATGAATTTAATCAAAGTTGTAGTTTGTTTCGTCTGCTACTTCTGACTTGTTGTAGTACTGTTATTCCGCCATTGTCATAATTGAGTGAAGAACAGTTCGATGTTTCTTCGTTGAAATGAGGTTTTGTAAATTTTATTTCAATTTTGTAGCCTGTGGTACCAACTTTTATCTGTGGGTCTATCTTTGGCATTACTATAGTAGTGACGCACCAATTTTAAAATCACTAAAACCAAACCAAAATCGATTTCCTTTTTCGTAAATTATCTTAAATTACTTAACATATGAACGTGGAGGTTAGGTAAAGTTAGGTGCGGTCATGTATCTTTACAAAATATATTCTGGCACATATTCACACTTACCTTCAGCACACAGGCGTGTTAACTCTCCCAATTTCCATTAGAAAGTCGTGTACAATTGTTTCGGGGTCTTTTCCGTTCCTTACATAAATACTCTGCTAAATAACCTTCAAAATGCACTTTATTTCGTCATTTCCATACGATTCAATAACAATAACGCAAGAAATGTCATAATCATCACAATAACACGCCATTTCAACACTGCCTTACCGCCTTCCACATGACAACAACTGTAACTCTAAGCAAAATAGTTCCTTACGCCACAACATGCAGTGCGTCCTAAAACATCTTCAAAACACACTAAAACTATATCATTATTCACTTCAAATGTTACCAACATGAATATTTACCTCCCTAATACTCTCAAACATTACACAATTATCTCAATTCTTCCTGTAAATTTCTTTAAATTGGTGCGTCACTACTATAGTTAACCCCTATCTTTTAATGTGTTTTAATTTAGATTACGTAGATTTGTTATGTTTAATTTCTAATACACTTTTTTTTTAGCACGTATATTTTGGTACGGTTTCATAGTGGTAGAGACTTCTATACTTTATTTTTTGCACTAAATGCAAATTGGAATGTGTTTCAATTTAGAATACGTTAAATATAAGTTTTAATTGGGGGGCAAATTCTTTCAGAATGACGTAAGATTACCCCGGAATAGCTTCCACTCTTAAAGTAATTGCTCCCTCAGGGTCTCTCTCCTAAATTCGCACATGGTTGTAATGCACCGTTTTATACCAAAGTAATTGTATAATATACTGAGAAAGTAGCGCAGTCTTTCCACCCGAAGCTGAAAAATAATAATTGGTCGTAGGCGGAGCCAACCAGTGACGTCACTCGCAGGAAAGACGTAAACGATGTCAGCGCATTAAGAGGGTTGAAAGCTTAACAACACGTGAATTTTTGATGGAATTGGAGGTTTTACTATTCTTTAAATGTGTGTGTGTGCTTTTTGTTTTTAGTGTGGTTTCAGTGACTTATTAAAGTCTACATAAATACGTACGTAGCAGGTACTCAATTGTCAAATGCACGTGAAACAATATTTTACAAGGACGCCTTGCAAAAGTGCAGTTACTTCGTGTAAAAAGAAAAAAAAAGCAAGAAAGACAGAAGGCATAACTTATTTTAGGTTTCCAAAGGATTTTGTTACTTGCCACTTTCCATGATGACTGCTCAGAACAAGGACTTCGTTATGCGGTGGCTCAGTGGTAGAGCGCTCATCTCTGGTGCTTGGGGTCATCCGTTCGATCCCACCTCATGCAGTCTGGGATTCCTGGAAGAGAAACACTGTGTGTGTGAGTTTTCTCCCGTTTCCTCACACTTTCTTCATTCCACCAATTCTCTCATCGTCATCCATACGGCCTGAGGCAAAGTTGCCTAAATGTCCTAATAAAATTAAAATCAAATTCAGATACTTTGTTATCTAGCGGTTTATTTAGCACACAAATGCCGTCATATGGATTCAAACTTACGTCTCGTTCTGATAAATTTCCTCCTGTCCTCTAAAAGTTGGATAGATATAATGTCGCGAACTGGACTTTAAAAACTAAGCCAGGATTTCCTTCAAACCGTAAAAGATATGGAAAGTGCATTTCGTTCGTACTACCCTGCAGAAAATTTTAGTACAAAATGCGGAGTAATGAGAAATATTATTACTTTACTATGTGCAAAGCTTCCTTTAGTAAATTAAAAAGTTGTACGTTAGGCCAAAACGTGAAATTTCATTCGAATTAGGTATTAAATTTGAAAATCAAATCAAATCTTGGAAATACCAATAAAGCAAGAAAATGGTCACATTACTACAATATAATTCATGATGAACTGTCACTTACTTAAACACTTGAGCTACATGATATGGAATATTTCAACAAAATGAGCATGGTGAAACATATTATTATTATTGACATTCAAAGCCATTGAATAAGTATAACAAAAATTGTGTTCATAATAATCCCACATACTATTTGTTCTGATCTGTGTGTGTCTTTATTAAATTTCTTCACATTAAGAGTTTTAGATATTAGCTACAACAACATTGAATGAAGAAAAACAGTTTTCTGACAGGGCTGATACTATTTAATTAATAACAAAAAGAAATTAAAACGTAACAGTTTCAGATGTATACCACTTCCTTCTTCAGACTGCACTCTACAACTCTCAGAAAGCTGTTTTTTTTTTTTCATTTAAGTTTTATTGTAAATATTAGGGGTTTCAAACTGTTCATTTTATTAGAATATAAAAGTTAAATGAGTGTTAATTGTAACCCTTATGAAAATTAAAATCATATCCATACTGACAAGGTGAATATATCAATTGATTTTAAACACTGCAAAATCCAGAAATTTAACTATTTTGTCAGTCCTAAGCCAGGAAGAGTGGTTAGGAATCAGCTAGTTAGGGTCGAAATTGTTCTTGGTGACGGACAAAACTGCTGGCATAATATTGGTGCCATCAAAATGAGCTGTCAAACCACAGGAGATATAAAACAGAATATTTCCTCAAAAAAGTTTTTATATATATATTCCAATCCAATTAAATGAAAAACTCGTCTACTTTCCATTACAAATTCTAAAGTTGATACTCGGTCACTGGTTCCCAGTATCATAATTCAATTGCGCATATGCAGTTATACTCTCTCTCTTTTTTTCCCCCAAAGCTCTAAGTTAAATATTTTTCGAGTTATAGACTTGGTACGAG
>JAGDQP010053557.1:775-13534 GCA_022664845.1 Lepisma saccharinum | reverse complement strand
GTCCCGGGTTCGATTCTCGGTGTTGACCCAGCATCGTGAGGACAATTGGGGAGCTCCTGTTCATAAAATACAGTGGCGATTACAGTGAGAGCTTCGGTTCTCCTCTTCCAACCCGTCTGGACAGCGTGGGAGCAGTAGACCAACTCCTCCCTTCGGGGAGAGGCCTCATCCACTAGTGGATTGAATATGGCTGTGATTTATTATTATTATTATATAAACGCATTAGGAAATTTAATAAAATTAGTGACCAAGGGCACGTAGAAGTTTGGTAAAGTCAGGTATCGTGTTCTCTTTTAATGCACACGCGACTGAATCGTGTTTTCTCATACATTCGAAAATAGGACTTCTTGTTTTGAGACGCTAGTGGCCTTGTTCCCTTCTTCAAACTGACTAATATTTCCAAAGCCTGAAAAATCATTCTATAACTAGCTATCGTTCTTTTCTTCTACCTTATGATAAGCGCGTATAAATTGAGGTGCGTTTTTTAGTAAAAAACTAATTTCTATTTTTTAGCGTTTGTTCACTTCTTCAAATTGCTGGTTCACTTTTTCTAAACTATGTGAATTTTATGGACTTTTTAATGTGCGTATTGTTTTCACTGGCCCAAAGGAAGAAAAATGTATAATCGCAAGACCAGAGCTTTCCTTCGAAATTACTAAATAAAAAGGAATTTCTCTTAAAAATAAAAGCAAACTTTAGGTGAAGGAGTACCAAACCCGGGACCACTGAATCCCAAGTCCAATGCCTTACCCATTTTTTTTACCGTTGTATTAAATGTGAATTGGACTACAGAATCAGAATAAACGAAAAATATTACAAAAAACGTTAAATGCAAATAAAGTTATAAAACAAATTAAACAATAACATTTCAAAATAACCTATTTAAAATATAAATAAAATATAAACCACTTTAAAAATAAACTTTTGCGATGAATTGGTATTGAACCCGGAACCACTGCATTACAACTCCAACGCCTTATCCATTACTCCACGTAGTCAACTATCACTCAGTACTTTCTGAGAGCTCTTTATAGCAATTCCGTACACGAGTAACAGACGTTACTAGTTACGTAGTGTTCACACGCCATGGTTGTCGTCTCTGCAGACAAGTTTCTGCCATTTTGTCCTGTTCTCCCAACAGTTCTGTTTGTATAGAAAACAGGAAACAATCTGTTTTACCATTAACAAGCTTCGGAGAAAAATAGCAGCTCAATCAGTAACTGCTGTTTTTCGTCGGTTGTAGCAGTCATAGCAATTTTTCCCATGTACCAGTGAAAAATAGCTGCTACTCTAGTTTTGCCCATCTCTATTTCGCACCTATTTTTGAAGGCTTTACTAATGTTTTTTTGCTTTCTTTGTGTTTTGTATAGATGCGCCATTCCTTCCAGATATCAAATCCGGCATAAAGTAGATTTTCACATTTTTGGCGTTTATTGCCTTCTTCAAACTGCCGATTCAATTAATGAAATCATATTTAATCTAGAATCGCTTATAAAGTAAATGTTCTTTATGATAGACAATTAATTAAAGTCATTGTTTTGCTATTCAGAAGGTAAAGAATCAATTTTCGTTGCCTCCATAATGTTTGTTACAACATATGATCAATCAAGGCAAAGTGTAAAATTTTAAATTATTTATTTATTTATTTACCGAAGGTTTCAGATACAGCACAATTTGCCATTTTACACTGAAAACATTAACAGTAAACATAACACAACAATAGAAGAACAGCAAAACAAAAAAGAAAAAAAAAGTTACAGAGATAGTCTGTTTATACATATTCTAAAAGTTGATTCATTAACAAATATGTCAACGTTATCAGGAAGAAGATTGTACGTGCTGATAATTCTATTCAAGAGGGACCTTTGTACAACATTTACCCTCACTGTTTGGGAGTAGAAAAGATCACTTGAGCGTGTTGTTCTGCGGGTATACGAAAGTTTATTTCACGAAGCAGCTTTTCACAAGAAACATGACCATTGACAAGTTTGTGCAGAAATATAAGGTCTGAAATTTTGTTTCTTACCTGCGGTGGTTTGATATTGAGACATTTTAGTATATCATTTTTTGGAAGTGTGCGGAGATGAGGTACTCTGTAGGATACGATGGCAAGAAAAAAAAAAATACGAAATTTAATTTATTTAAATTAGTAGGGCAGGCCATTGACCAAATAGGGGAACAGTATTCAATAGTGGGGGCAACGTATGATTTATAGAACAAACTTAGGGAATGAGGATTTTTAATGTCAGTGAAACGGTAAAGGAGACCCAGTTTTCTCATAGCAGTACGAGATACGATATTAATGTGTTCAGCAAAAGTAAATTTACTGTCAGTAATAACGCCAAGATCTCTGAAGGAGGGAACTGAGTTTATGTTACTATTTTCAATTTTGTAGACGTAGTTGATAGGTTCCCTTTTTAGCGCAATCATAAGAAAAGCACATTCTTTAAGGTTTAGGTTTATTTCCAAGACGCACAGCAGTCGAGGAGACTAGAAGCATCATTTTCAAGAGTAAGAGCATCCTTTCCAGAACGAATTTGCCTGTAGAGCTTGCAATCATCAGTGAATAGAAAAATAAAGAAGGCAGATCATCTATATATAATCGTAAAATCGTATTACGTATAATCGTAATTATCGTAAAAATGCATGTAACTGTATTTCACCTCATATTGTATTATTAATTAAATGTGGCATAGCTGGATTATGAGTAATCAACTTGTCATATAATAAAGTACTTCGTCATTGCGACGGAACTACTTTTGAATTGGATCCTATGACGCAAATCACCCCAGAAGGTAGTATGTTGTAATGAGTACTGTTGGTAGTTGGACTAGCTATGATCGTTGACGAATATTGATTGCAATTGTATTGTGTTGTTACTCATGTCCTGAGATGTAATGATTTCTGTTGTATCATTATGCACCGATTGCACTTTATTAGCAAAACACGTTTAGAGGTCCCCCTACAGTGACACGAAAAGCAAACTACATTTCAAAACCTTCCACTTTCCTTTATTATGGTAACGAGCGTATCGTTGGTATGGTTTCTTACTTTGGTTAGTTTTGTTGAGTTCAACTAAGACTTAGTCAACGTCTGTTGTATTTTCAAAGAAGCAATTTTGACCGTTTGGTTATAAGACGTCCGGAAAGCAGTTTCTTCTTACTGTAACATCCTTAAATCCCAGAACAAACTGATCTCTTGACATTACATATGAGAAACCTCCATAATCCCATATGATTATCTCCATAGTTGATTACTCTTTCTCGCAGTGTTTTGACGAATTCTTAGGTGTTTCCTACCTCTGATTGCTTCGTAATATGACATTTTGTATCTTCTTACCATTTCCGTATACTTGTGACCAAAATGTTCCAATACTGTTATCTGTTCTCTTGGCATATGATTTTATGAGCAATGCTAGGAAGCACCCTTTAATATGTCGTAAACTTTGAAATCTATAAATGCTAGTAATGTGCTAGTTTTGTGGTCTTCAGCGATATAATTTTCACGTGCGGTTCATGCACTTTGAGTGTTTCTATTGAATACATTGTACTCATCACCTTCTAACCTCTAAATCAAACTGCGCCAATATCAAATGATACTGAACATAGTACCAGGCCCGTAGTCAGCGGAAAACCTTGGGTGGGCTAGGCAAAATTTAGGTGGGATAGTCGATATATCAAAGATTTCCTCTGTGGACCGATTTTTATATTTAAAAAAAATATATGGTTGCATAACACACAGAAATAGGTTACATATATTTCAACGTACGTTTTCTGTCCTCTATATCAGTAAAAGACACTATCATTATCCGGTTAGATATCAGTGATTACGTTTATCGTCTGTACTGTGTACTCATACGGAAAGTTCTTTAATTTGTGCTTATTTCTACCTACTGTCACTACAGAGAATGTCTGGAAATCCTCTGCTACATTTGGGGAATCCCTTGCGCATTCATTCCATAATTTTGGAACATGTAATTTTTTAATACAGCAGGTTTGAAGTCCTTGAGGATGCCACGCCGCCTCAGTTCTACCGTTAATAGTATTAAAATTATCAAGCTGTAGAGTTCATTTTCCCACACTTTTCGCAGCCTATAGCGCCAAAACGAAGCATTTGTGCACCTATCGATAGTCAAAATTTTTTTCTTACTTTCATGTCAGGAATCTCGTGAGGTAGGTGTGTCGCTGCTGTTTTGCAACACCCTATATCGTTTTCTATCCACTGCCGGATGAAGGCCTCCCCCTTTTCTTTCCACATATCTCGGTCTCCTGCTATCTTCATGCATGTAGCTCCTGAAAAACGCTTGATATCATCTACCCATCTTACATTTGGACGTCATCTCAGTCGTTTCTTTTCTCTATTAATCCAATGTAGTACATTTGTCGTCCACCTTCCATCTGTTCGTCTAGCTATGTGACCGGACCATTTCCACTTTATCTTCTTTGCAGTCTCGATTACATCCTCTACCTTCGTTTGTGCGCGAAACCATTCATTTATCTTCCTATCCCTCCTGGTTATTCCTAGCATGCATTTATCCATTTCTCTTTTGTGTGACTCTCAATCTTTGAGTCGTTTGCGCATTCAATGTCCAAGTTTCACAGCAGTACATCGTCACAGGTTAGACACATTGATTATAAACTTTACGCTTCAGACACATTGGAAGTTTGCTTTTGAAAATAAAGTGTAGTCTTCCAAAAGAACTCCACGCCATTTTACATCTTCTATTTATTTCATCAGTCAACTTGGTATTCGATGTTTTGAGCTAGCCTAGGTAAACATACTCATCAACTATGCCTATTGTCTCTCCGTTAATCTTTATTTCCCTTTTTGCAGCGTGTTGATTGTATATGACCTTTGTTTTACTTAAATTCATTTTAAGGCCTATTTTCGAACTTTCCAAAGTTTCCCACTTTCGTGTCACTGCTCTTGGCTCCTACTTTCGCATTGAAGTCTCCCATTACAATTTTGTAATGCGATTTGCTACTACCCAAAATCTCCGGTATCTCCTCGTATATGTCTTCGATTTCCTCCTCCGGATGTGAGGTTGTTGGCGCATACACTTGTATAATTTCCATACTGTATCTGTTGTTTATCTTTACTACTACCCGTGCGATTCTATCTGAAATTCCTTCAATTTTTGTGATCCGTGAGTTCAGGTCTTTATTAATTATAAAGCCAACGTCTGTCGGTTTTCCATTTTCTGTTCATTTAAAGTAGAACGCGTGCCCCGACGGTAGTTCCAACTGTTCATCATTCTTGCCTCCACACTTCTGATAGTCCTATGATGTCCCACTTAATCCTCTTGAGTTCGTTCTGCAATTCTTCTAATTTGTCCTCTCCTACAAGTGACTGACAGTTGAGAGTCGCCACGTATAGGTCCGTTCGAGTTGCCGTGTCGGTGTCCTGGCAGTCTACAGTCCGAACCTGGGCATTTTGACCCTCTGACTTCCTGCAGGACTGACAGCTGCGGTTGCCAGCTGCATTCCGTCCTCTGGGCAATTAGGCCCTCCGAGGCTGTTCCTTACTTGTACCATCATGTGTAAAGAAAGGAGTTAGCCTACATTTGACTCACCACGCTATCTGCTAATGAGGGTTGTGAGCAGCCCATCCATGTTCGTTCGCCAAGCAGTTGCTTGGGTACTAGCAGGCCCCGCGACGTGAACGTATGGATTGGACATTAGGCGTCTACCCGGGTCGGTTCCCTTAAGCCTTAGCAAGAGGAATTAAGGGGTCTCCTCCAGTTAGTGGCAGAAGCCTTTTGGAGCGACAGTTCCGGTTTGCCAGTCCTACCCCGGCTTCCCGGCCATATATATATATATATATATATCGGTGTTGACCCAGCATCGTGAGGCCAATTGGGGAGCTGCTGTGAATAAAAGACAGTGGCGATCACAGTGAGAGCTTCGGCTCTCCTCTCCCAACCCGTCTGGTCAGCGTGGGAGCAGTAGACCAACTCCTCCCTTCGGGGAGAGGCCTCATCCAATACTGGATTGCATATGGCTGTGATTTATTATTACATATATATCGCATTATCTCACCGCATAATGGCACATAGCTTTTGCCGATAAGGCATGATCACGGAAAATTTAAAGAGGAACGTCTTAAAATATTAGACCTGATTTAACCCAGACCCGTCAACAATCAAAGTATTGCGAAGGAGCAGCACTAGTCATAATAGTTGAGGGAAAACAAGCTTTTCTTTATCTGATGAATCATTTGAGGGAATATGTTACGGAAAATTATCACACTTTTTTTTTCAAACCTGTTTATTATTATTATTGTCATTATTATTTCCAGAAATTCAAGATAGTTACAATTTGGAATCATCTCTCTATTTCTCTATTTAAATAGAGACTACTAGACGAGTCTTGGTTTCGATACTAGCCTACATTTCAGTGGCGATAACATCAACATTTGATTTAACTGAATCTCTTTATGATAACCTGATCATTGGTAAATCAAAGCCCGCATCTTTGGAATTCATTGAGTATTTTCTTTCACTTGTGTGTGGAGGCCAGAGATTCTTATATTTGGTCATACTGTATATGTGCAGTACGTTCAGTGAAATCTACTTAAGTAGCTTTTCCAGCTAAAAGAACTTTCGCCTCATGAGTAATTCTAGATTCGAAATAGCTTCTTTTCTTAGATAAAGCGCTTCTGGCACGGAGTTTTGGATACCACAGCGTGGCGTTTGTCTGTCTGTCTCTGACAAACCGACTATTACGTCGATATTAATAGAGGATAGTTTTCTTTTGTATCTTTTTTTTCTTTGTTTCTTTCCTTTCTGTACGACTTGAATCAATACCTGATTTGGCTATTTGTGGATTTCTTTTCATATGAAAAGAAGATTTCATTTTCTCGTGTTTGTAATTAACATTTATGGACGTTTCCTTCGTCATATTGAATTTGTAGTAGTACATTTTTTAGCAGAGTTTTTGGGTAGTAGGCTGTTTTTTTTAAATTAAAAAAAAACTTTTGTTCTGCTTCTCCAAATACGTACAGGTATGTGTGATTGAAGATTAGTGGACGTCATTTATTGGGTACTGTTTTGGTAGTCATTCCCAAAGAGGCCTAAATAGTTTTCTATAGAGTTCAAATTTAGTTTTTTTTATTATTATTATTATTTTGACTCTGTTTTATATTATTTATCTCCGCACTTGCACAATTTAACTCATGTAAGTAAGGACAATGTAAAGTCAAGATGTACGACAAGAGATAGCAGCACGATCTCCGTATATGTGTAATGTATTTTTATCGTTGCACGAAATTTCACTGATGCTCCTACAAATTCAAGCCTAGAGAGTTCAAACTTTCAGGGAAGAAAGTTCATAACAAATTCAAGAGTTCGATCAATGTGGACTGTTTCATGACTTTTTCTTTCTTGTTCATGATTAAAATCTTTTCATTGTTGTTATGGATATAACAATGAAGCACTTTCACCAATGAACAAGAAAGAAAATGAAAAATCGGCACGGATAGAACTCTTGAATTGGTTATGAACTTTCTTCCCTGAAAGTTCGAACTCTCTGGGCTTGAATTTGTAGGAACAGGAATGAAATTTCGTGCAACGATAAAAATACATTAGACATTTACGGAGATAGTGCTGCCATATCTTGTCGTACAACTTGGTTTTAGATTGCCCTTAAACAGCAGAGTAATCCACAGTATTGTCTAATAGTATTTTTTTTTTTTTTTTTTTTTGTATCTAGAGTAACGACGGAAAACCGTCGTTGCTGTAAGTTTTTAACATCAAGGGATAATTTACTACAGCAACGACGGAAATCTCCACTCTCGCGTAGCTTGAACTACAAGTAACAGCGAGAAGCACTCAGCTCAGCAGTTGCAGTTTGGTGTTGTGGACAAGGCGTCAGGAAGCTGATCCAAAGGTTCCGTGTTTAAACCCTGGCGTCGGCTTTTTTGCATATTTTTTAAAAAGAAAATTAAAGTATTTTCGTTTTCTATGTAAAATACACAAAAGGGATTTTAATAAAAGTTGTGATTTACAATTTTAAAAGACGCCACTAAAAACTAGGATGTATATAAACCCACCAGGGCGTGTGCAAGGGGGGGGGGGGGGGGGGGGCCGGAAGGGGGTGGGGGGGGGTTGCCGGGGGGGGGGGGGGGGCGCAGCTTCCTATTAGAGGTGGGCATACGTAAAAGTATTGTTTACTCAAAAATTATGTACGCAAAGTTTTGTGCCGTTCTGTCCCGTCGTTGCTCTAGTAAATTAACCCTCGATGTTAAAAACTTAAAGCAACGACGGAAAACCGTCGTTGCTCTAGACACAGCCTTTTGGTAATAAGCGTTACATGAGAATTAGTAAGCTCTTTTTTTTAAGGAGATTTTTTTTGAACTAGTTCAGTTCCGGAAATAACAAGGCTTTGGTTGGTAGGAGTGCTTAAGGACATGAGTGTCCTATGCAGAGAGGTTTTAATTTATTGCTAGTAAGTGCTATTCATTATGTTTTGTTTGAACCACTAAAACGTTTGGAAATGTCCTTAACCATGATGTTTTTAAAACTCCATTTGCTTATATTGTGCTTTTGTCGTTGTTGCTAAGAATAGCAAATGATCAATTTGCTATCTTTTTTGTCAACTTTTTTTAAGAGGAGCCTAAGCGGCAGGTCCTTTTAGGTCGATTTATTCTTCCCCGTTTTTCTATTTCCCCTAGTCGCGATGGGAATGAATAGACAGATGTCGGTAGAGAATCTTTGTTCTATTATTTGTTTCTGAAAGCTAAGTAGAATTTTGTTCTTTTAATTTTTATTTTCGAAAACTTTTTGTGTATATTTATTTTATAAAGAGTTGACCATGGGCTAAGCTGATTTTTTTTTTCTGTTTTTGTTAGACTATCCCTATATTTTTAGAGGAAGTGTGCCGAGTTCCTATTGGGGGTATTAATTGCTTGACTCAGACAGGAATCGGCTTAGAGTTTCCAGAGATTTTGCTCGGTTAGTTGCGATTTTTACTGAGTGTGCCGAAGGCATCATCTTAAGGAGATTAAGAACTGGAAGATCATAAGTGGTGAAAATGCGGCCCCACAACACAGGGTGGTGATTGTGGATTGGGAGTTTGCAGGTAGAAATAATAGGAGGCCTCCAAATGGAGAGAGCAAAATTAGATGGTGGAGACTGAAAGAAGAGAAACTAAAAAAATATTCACTGAAGAAGTTATCGAAAGAATAAATTTGCAAGAAGAGGATGTGTAAAAATGGTGGGATGTAAACAGTAGAGTCATGCTAACGGCCGCAGAGAAGACTTTGGGTAGAACTTCTGGAAGGAGCCCCCCTGCAGGAAGAGAGACGTGGTGGTGGAATGAGGAAGTGCAAGAAGCTATTAAAGCGAAGAAGAAAGCTAAAACAAGATGGGATGCTTCAGGGACAGAAGAATATAAATGTAGCTTCAAAGCGGCTAATAAGGAAGCAGAGAGGGCAGTGGCTGGAGCACAAGCGCCTGGGATGAACTGCGTGACGAACTTGAAACACCAGGTGGAGTGAAGACAGTGGCGTCTCGTGGCTTTGGAAATTGGTAGTTCACAAGCAAAGAACAACGTGGAAAGAACTAAAAACAAGAAATATCGTTCGATAGCTTGAAAGGATTTGAAGAATACAGGGAAAGAAGGAAGGATTTCTAAGAAAGGTGATTTCTTCTACTACGCATTTTAAAGTCATATTATCACATTTACTCTTAGGTATTTGATATTCTAAAAAACAGATATAACCTTTAGCCGGTCGGGTGGCCGAGCAGTCTGCGGTGGTAGGCCATATATTTCAGTTTAGTCGTCCTTGAGAGAGGTTGTATGTGCGGGAAGCTCCTGAACGTAGTGAACTGTGACAACATGGGGACAGATACCCAAACTTGGCGTGTGAGAGAGAATAGGCTTGTGGTGTGGGAGAGTGCGACTAAAGTGTCCCCGCAAGCATTGTGAACGAATTGTCTCAACGGAAAGTTTATACTTCGTGGGACCAGTACTTGCCATGATGTTGGTAATCGGTAACATAGAGTTGAATCCGGGTCCTGTCACACTAGAGGATGTTAGTTCTACACTCGATGTCATGGACAGAAAAATATGTACAACAACAAAAGAGTTGGGCAAACGCTTAGACGACTTGGCTGGTGAATTTAAAATAGTAAGGCAAGAAAATATAGAACTTAAAAATCAATTAGAAACTAATAATAGGCTGATTGATAAACATGGAAATTTCTCGCGCAGAAACAATCTAATTTTCTATAGTATTGAGGAAGGGCAAAATGAATCTTGGGAGGACTGTGAAAGATTGGTTGTTAAGGAGAAGCTTCAAATTGAACTGAATCCGTTCGATATAGACAGATCGCACAGACTGGGTAAGGGGAAAAACAGACCGATCATTGCTAAGTTTTCATTTTACAAAAGGAAAGAAGGAATATTAAAAAGTGCATATCGTGCTAAAGGGACACCCGTGCGCATAAGTGAAGATTTTTCGTTCGCTGTCAGGAACATTAGAAGATAACTTAACGGCTACCGAATTCAGGCTAAGGAACGTGGACAACGGGCGAGATTGCAATTTGATAAACTTAATATCGATGGGAAGTCTTACACTTTGGAGAATCTGCGAAACGAAGACGAAAGAAGGTTAAAAGATATTGTTGGTGCGTGCTCAGTGAATGTGAACAAAGGGAATGCTTCAAAGGATCCAGATGGGGAAAGAAATACTCTCTCTTTTGTGGGGTCTCCTGCTGAGCGTACGGCGACAAGTGTCGGAGAGTCTCAACCATCCAGACAAACAAGAAATGCTGCTCGAAGAGGAAGGGGCGGTCAAAATAGCATTTATTGACAAGGAAAGGATACTGACCTTGAGCGAGGTAAGACTCTTAAAAATGTGTTCAGTGATGGACCAAGAACAAATACAGGTAGTTGTACTAATAATAGCGAACCCAATGAGCATTTTCTAATGTACTATATGAATGCGAGATCACTCAGAAGTAAGGCATGTGAATTCTCTAGAAACATTTCAATAAACAATTATGACTTTGTAGCAATAACAGAGACCTGGCTATCTGGTGATTATTTTGATTCTGAATTTTTTGATAATAGATACAGAATTTATCGTAGAAACAGAGACTACCAAAACAGTGGGGAAACAACAGGGGGAGGGGTCTTATTGGCAGTTCGGGGCCTGGATGTCACTCCAGTATTTGTTACTGAACAGGACCCTGAGGGTATTCTTGTGAAAACAATGTTAAATTCCAAACCGCTTTACATATGTGTTGTGTATTTTGAACCAAACTCTGATATTTCATTGTATGAGTATTTTTTTCATTTTATTGAAATTAATTGCATAATAGGTAGCACTGTTCTCCTTGTCGGTGATATAAATCTTCCCTCCATTACCAGCAAAAGTTTTGATTTGGCACAATCAACAAATAAATGCCAGAGTCTCTATCATTTTATGTTATATCATGGCATGGAATCACATAATAATGTTACAAATAGCTTAGGGAGAACGTTAGACTTAGTAATCAGTAACCTTCCAAATGTAACAGTAGTTAGTAGAGAACTGCATCCATTAGTTAAAGAGGATGCTTACCATCCATCATTTTGTATAAGTTTTCCACGCGTTCGATCACCTAAACTCAGAAACAAAAGAAATTTACTAGGGTTCAATTTTCAGAAAGGGAATTATCTATATCTTTATAATGAATTAGCTAAAGTAGATTGGCAAAAGTTAAAAAAAAACATACGGATGTGAATGAAGCAGTTGATGAGTTTTATAAAGTAATTTATGCAATATTTCAAAAGTGTATTCCAAAAAAAAGACCAACGACAAAAACTTTTCCTTGCTGCTTTACAAAAAGCATAATAGACTTAATAAAAATGAAATGGCGTCAACGAGTTAAATGGCTTAAGAGGGAGGGAACGACCGAACATCAATATCACTATAAACAGTACTTCAGATTACGTAAGGAAGTGAAACGGGAAATTGAAAAAGCACATAATGCGTTTATTTCTAATGCTGAAAATAATATAACACAAGATCCACAACACTTTTGGTCCTATATCAAAAGTAAATCACGCCATCTTTCTCCAATACCCATGCTATATGAGGGACAGAACCTGACTGGCAACGATGAGGTAGCCACTGCTTTCGCTCAGCATTTTATATCTATCTACAATAAATCTCCCTCAATTAAAACGACTGACAATATACTTGATGAAGACTCGCAGGAGGAATGTCAGAACTTATTCCACGTTTTAGAAATAAGTATAAGTGACATTCAAAAGGCCATACAGAAACTGAAACCGAATAAGGCAGTTGGGCCTGATAATATACCAGCTTATATTGTGAAGGGTTGTAGTGATATTTTTAAAGAACCCTATATACGTTATTTAATTTATCAATAAGAACAGGTGTATTTCCGGATATGTGGAAAGAATCAATTATATGTCCAGTTCCGAAAGCAGGCAATAAAAATAAAGTTGACAACTATCGTCCTGTAGCCATATTGTCAACGGTTGCTAAAGTATTTGAAAGTGTCATTTATGATCAGGTCATGCAGCATGTTAAGCCGGTACTTTCAATATATCAACATGGCTTTTTACAGAAAAGATCTACTGTAACTAATCTCGCTATAATTACAGACTTCATAGCTTCCGCCATAGACAATAAAGAACAGGTAGATGTTGTATACACGGATTTTAAAAAAGCATTCGATACTGTAGACCATAATATACTAATTCAAAAGCTTTCCACATTCAGTTTTAGTCCTTCTATGATCCATTT
>JAGDQP010053555.1:0-13534 GCA_022664845.1 Lepisma saccharinum | reverse complement strand
TATACGCCAAGTTTGTACCAGCCTTGTTTTCCCCTTGCAGTGCTAAACTTACCGCGTGAAGTTTGTTTGAATGTTGTAGCAAACTTGGAATTACAAATTTGGCATTTCAAATTTTGATGTAAGTTTGTAAATTTAAATTTCCTACAACATTTAAACAAACTTTACACAGTAAGTTTAGCACTGCAAGGGGGAAAACAAGGATAGTACAAACTTGGCGTAAACTTGGGTATATCTGGGAATAAATTACGTGCTCGGGTCGATGACATATCGCATTTTTCGTCTTTGTATTGCGTATAATGAAAGAAAAGAACAAAAATCTAAGTTGAAGTGTTACGACTAATTAGGGGGGTAAAACATAACGTGGACTTGGACACGTGTTTTGATTCGTGGGCGCGCTGCTATAAAGAACACTGAAAAGCGAAATTTGACACCTGCCGGTTTGGTGTAGTGGGTAAGGTGTTGGAAAGTTAATGCGAGGGCACGGGTTCGATTTCCGCGGGCTGACATTTTATTGTTTTAAATATTGTACAGTACTTTTTTTACTTTTGTACATACAGTACAGTATACGCGTTTTCAAATTATATGAAAAACGCTAACCATTGATTTTTTTAACCCCGGCGTTCCACTTAGTGATCCAACAGGAAAAATCACTATTAGCTTATCACTGTAAGGAAAAATCAAGGCTAGTCGAAAATTTGTTTAAACTAACGTACTATCTGGGAAATTGGCAGCCAGTTTGTTTGAGAAATGTTGTCGACCCAAACAGTAAAATAAACATCATTATAATACTCTTGAGGTGTCTCACTTCTGAAAAATCACGTATCAGTTTTTTTTTCATAGCTCTATTGTTACACAGGATTAATTAATAAAATTTCCAAGTTTCGAATTAAAGTCTACATAAATGTATTTACTCCAGAAACTGTTTTCGTACCATAATAGGACTAAAAAAAATGGTACAACGTTCAGCAGAAGTACCGGTGGAACAAAGGTAGAGTGTTGGAGAACAAGCGGAACAAATAAATCTGAAGGTCGTGATTTCGAACCCCACTCCAGACCTCTCTTTTCTCGCTACAGGCTCTACCAACGTTTTTAAAAACAAGGTTTGTAGCAAATTTGGCTTTCCAAGTTTATAGCGAGTTTGGGTTTCCAAGTTTGTAGCAAGTTTAGCATCTATCAACTAGCAAGTTTGCAGCCTTGCAATGCCAGTATTGCTGCAAGCTTAATGTGTTATCTGGGAATCTGTCCAAAACCTTGTCTGACCAATTTGAAGCTGTAGAAAGGTGCTTTTTTAGATTAACATGTTTTAAATTCAGTTTACCATATTTTTTCTATCATTATGACTACTGGTGTGATTTCTTTGACATTGAACCTCTAGAATGAAGAAGAAAGCTACGAGGGTGGGCTGAAAAGTTTTGCCTGTTGATTAATTTCTCGGGTTACAGTGAACGTAATTTAATGAAAAAAGAAACAATGTGTACCTTGACATCTTGACTTCAGTTCTGAAACATCACCTCTCCACTTAGTCATCCACTTCCTCGCACTTCCTTCAACAGCGCACCAGTACTTCCATGGCGTCATGGTAGAAATCCTTGCCTTTGGAGCGACACCACGATTGCACAGCACGCTAGACGTCTTCATCTGATGAGTACTGGTTGCCCTTAAGGTGTTCCTTCAGTTTAAGAAAGTTGCAAAAGTGCAAGATCAGGTCTGTATTTGGGGTGTGGGAGGACAGTGTATTCAAGCTTCAATACTGCTTTGGTGGTCAACTTGCTGGTGTGGGGTCTAGCGTTGTCATGGAGAAGAAGAGAAGCTCCATTGTCAGCCCTGACGCGTTTCAGTCGGGCCTTTAGCTTCTTTAGTGTTTCGATGTACCGCTCTGAGTTCACGGTGGTACCCTAGGGAAGAAACTCGGTGTGGACAACGCCATTCACATCGAAAAACAGTCAGCATGACTTTTCTCGCAGATGGACAGACCTTGAATTTTTTTGGAGTGGGAGAACTTCTGTGACGGTACTCCGTGGACTGCCTCTTCATTGTTGGGTCATAGTGGTGGACCCTCGAATCGTCGCCTGTGACGATTTGGCACAGGAAAGCGTCGCCCTCAGCTTCGTATCGTCGCTGAGGATTTCTACCGTGACGCCGTTGGAGGAAGTACGTGGAAGTGGATGTTGACTATGTGGAGAGGTGATGTTTCAGAACTGAAGCCAAGATGTCAAGGTACACATTGTTTTTATTTCATTAAATTACGTTCACTATACCCGAGATATTAATCAACAGGCAAAACTTTTCAGCTCACCCTCATAGATAGTAAGTTTTCTCGTAAAATTTTCTCGAATGAACTACAGTGTAACTATTTTATTGAAAAAATGTACCTTTGTACCGAACGAGACATCTTCTTTTTTGACTACGACTGATAAGGGTGACCTCAAACGTCTTATTACAAATTTTGAATCTTATTAGTTTATTCTGTTAGTATAACTTTTTATACGTGCATTTGCTGCGTGTTTGTTGTGTTAAGGTAAAGGCGCCAGTCCTCGTCACTGCTCCAGTGGTCGTCATGTCTTAACTAAACATGTAAAAATAAGGAAACCTTTCATCGTTTGGTGACAAAAACAGACCAAGTTAGCAGTCATAATCTAGTACGTAACCGGCACCATTAATATGCTTATGTTTGGTAGAAATGTCTTATGCTTGAGCGGCAAGTTCGTGTTTCCTGCTTTTTCCATGGTTTTGTTACTAAAAAGTGTGAAGCAAGCGGACATTAAAAAATAAATATTGAAGTTTTAAGTAAAATAAGCATTATGTATAAGTACCTGATGTTTACATATGCATAAAATGCCTCTTCAATGATCAAATTAATTATCAGGTTATAAGTTTGCGTTCCTTGATTCTCACTTTCTCTGCTTTGAGGGGTGACGACTATTGGTGAAAGTCAAACATACTTTGCACCAACGCTCGTCACCGGTGACAATTACAGGTGAAAAATTGCTACTTAAAATTTTGACTTCAGAAAGTGATAAATTTAATTTAATATGATGTTAAATTTCTAAAAATTTCATGGTGATAGCGTCACTCTTTGGAGTAGGCGTAAGTAAAATTCAAAATTTAAATTCCTACATATTTCAGCAAAAGTCAACTCAGATTTTTTCTTTTATATATATATATATAATTGCTGAGGGCCTTCTGGCAAACCCTCTTTGCCTCTTCCCTTTAAAGCACGCTTTATTTTGCCAGGTTCAGATCCAGTGAAGATGAAAAAGAGGATATCATTCATATTTTCCAAACGAATGTTTGTAGTACATTGGGTGACGACTACTGGAGCAAAATTAGGGTTGTAAAGAAACGTAATTCTATCACTAGAATGCAAATTATGAATAGATTTATCTATTACATTATCGCACGAGACCTGAAGTTGCTAATAAAGTGAAAACAGTAGCGTTGTCTCTTACACTTAGATCTATAGAAAGCAATTTCTGGAAAATCCACCTTAACGTGCCGAGAACTGATGCCTTTACCTTACTTTATTACTTGTATTTTTTGATAAGGGTGACATACTACTGAATCGTCTTCTTACACATTTTAAATCCTGTTAATTGATTTTTAGTGCATTTTCTGTGAGTTTCTTGTATTACTTATTTTATTACTTGTATTTTTTGCTTATGTCATGTATTCTTTGCTTATTTTATGCATCACGTTGTATTACAGTTCATTTTATCTGAGTTTTGTCGCTTGCCTCGTATCCAATTGTATTATTCAACAAACTTGTAATCTAACATGTATTGACCAAGCACTCAAATAAATTAAATTAAATCATTATTATATGAAGATGAAGGTAAATAAAACGGAGAATAATGAAAATTAAAAGTGAAGATGGAACGGAGAAGGAATCACCGAAGAACTGCGCTGTAGGGACTTACATGCAGTTAAGGCCTGGTTAATGGTTGGCGGAGAGGACAGAGATACACTTCTGCTCCCATCTCTTCCTAACTGTTGTAGGTGAATCAGCATTCGGAATTTTCAGGATGCTGACACAGAAAGTTTCGTCAAAAGTGAAGTGTGTTCAGGTTTGGGGAGATGAGGAATATATGATTTGGAAGAGTAGTGATGGGAATGATGTTGATGCGAATGGTTAGATGTTTGGATTTCTTCAGCGTAGAAGAGGGAACAAAGGTTACAGAGTAAGAGGTAAATGAGGTTGGAGGAAAGAGGCATTCTTCATTAAACCAGGATTTAATTTTCTGCCGTTTCTTCTAATCCACACGTTGTTTCGCTGCGTCCTACACTGTCATGAATTGCCTCCCACATCTTGTTCACATCAATTCATTATTAGTGTCATCTTTCTTAATACTAGGGTCGACTAAGATTTCGAACCTATTTCAGATTTCGAGTTGTAATCTGTTTGTACGCTCGGGTTTTATAATTGTTTTACTTCGAATTTCAGCTGTTTTGATCCTTTGCTTTCCCTGTTCGCGATTCACAGTTTCTCTCACTCCTGTGATCACTAATCGATGTTCGGTGTCACCTTTCGCTCCTCTGTACCTTCTAATATCCATCTTCATTTATCTACTAATACGTGATCGATCGGTTTGTGTATTTTACCATCCAGACATCTCCACGTGTATATTTGTGTTTAAAGTATGTGTTCTTTACTATAAGGTACTACGAAATCGCGAAAGTTTTAAGTCTTTGCCTATAGTAGGTCACAAAAATTTGTGTTGAAGACCCCCAGCACAATTTTAAAAATTTATCGTGTTATACTTCGATACTCGGTCAAACAGCCTTTCTAGCTCATCGTAAAATGTATCTTTGTTCTTATCATCAGCGTCCTCGATCGGAGCATGGACATTTATTAAAACTGTATTGCACCATCGAGTACGTGTAGTAACATAAGATAGTCTTTAGTTCACATGGGGAAGCAGTGGATCAGCGGTTAGAGCGCAGACTTCTGGTGCATGGGGTCATCCGTTCAAAACCTGCTCTTGCTATGTGGGCTTTGTGGTGGGCAAACACCGTGTGCGTGGGTTTTCTCGGGGTTCTCCCACTTTCTTCATTCCACCAATCATGCCATCATCATCCATCCTTCAAAATTCGTCTTTAGTTCATGTACTCTTATGCTCTGAACCACCGAAAGAGTACAGTTCTTAATAAAGAATTCTATTCCAAAATTGTGTGACTTAGTTTCTCCATAGTAGAAGGTATATTAACCCTGTCGAATGCTATTTTCTAGCGGACTTCTTCTATCGTTACGATGTCCATCGCGTGCTTCTCAGTCTCCTGTATCACCGCCTGAAAAACGCCTTTTTTGTGTAACGTTCGTACATTCCACGTTCCTATTCTAACGTCATTCTTAACCCTCTTCTTAGAGCCCCCTGATGCAGTCTCCGCCTGCAGAACCGAATGGGGAACTAGTTCATTTCCTGAATGTTTTACTCCAGGAGAATCCATGGAACCAACATTTTAACAGCTCACTGACATGATTTAGTGACGTAGAGTTGTCACTTCTACGACCTCGTGGTAGAGACAAGCATCCAAGAGTCGTCCTTTGTCCATCTCTGAGCCTTGCCGATGTCATTTATCTTTAGCCTTAGGGTGATAATAGTGAAGCTGCTTCCCTTCATCATTTTTTGGGGGGTGTTATCTTCCCCTAGCCTTTGCAGATCCCTCTACTTACTGCAAGGCAGCTATACTTGTTTTGGTCCACCCCGAAATATTTCTGGTAACCACTATATCTGGTCGGCATTCCCCTATCCGCCACCTGGGGAGGCACCTGGTAGGGGTCAGTATCATGAAAGATGAAGACACATTAAATTGCTCCTACTATAGAAGCTTAATTTCTTGTTTTCACTGCTTTAGAATGGGATACTTGGAAAGCTGTTGTTGTGATTAATGTGTTTGAGAAACATATAAATAGTGTACACTTTAAATTACAAGTGGCAAGTTTGTATCCAACAATTCTGTATTAGATGGAAGTGAGACTGGAAACAAACCTTTTATGTTTTTCCTTCTTCATATTATTTCAGATGATGGTTACGAGGAGATACTTGATGGAACGAATTCAGATGACGGTGTAGCCGCTGATATTAGTGAAAATCCATCTGTCTCCGAAGAAACTTGTGTTCAAATATCTGCTAATGATTCTCAATCACAGGTTGATGCTCCAGAGCAGAAGAGTGGAGATACGGTAATTGAGAATGAATCAGAATCATCTGTGCAGAACCAAGATTGTGAAGTCATTTATAGTGGGCAAATTTCAGTGGATAGTAATATACAAGAAAGCAGTAATCTTTCGGAAAATAGTAAAATCAGTGATACCACATCTAGCACCGAAAGAACCATAGAAGAAACTTCTCAACACAGTGAAATTATTTCCCAATCTAGCAATATATGTAGTCTTAGCGTTAGTAATGAAAAAGCGAATGTAGATTTAAATGACGAGAATGATGTACAAATTGAAAACTCCAGTGCAAATAACGGTCAAAATTATGCGGATACAGTATCGAACACTAAATCTAGTGGTGCAGAAGTTAATGACGCAAATAATGTGAAAAATATATCAAATGTTAATGATATTAACACTGTAAATGATGTAGAAAATATTTGTAATAAAAATAGTGCAAGTCCCGTAGAAAATACTGAATGTCCTAATGCGAGTGTTAGTGATAAAAGCGATCTGGCTGAAGAGCCAGGAAAATGCGAATTGTCAGGCCACAAAGCGAGTGTAAGTGCTGATGGTAATGAAAACAGTGTTTATTTCGCAAAATTGGCTTCGGAAAATGATAACGAATGTGCGACACCTACATCATTGTGCTTAAGTGAGGTGGAGGACAATACATTAACAGTGTCTGTGCATCGTAAGACTGAAGATGAGAATGATAGACCAGGTGAAGAGTTGAAATCTCCAAGAATGGGAGAGAGTAACACTTCGGCACGGAACGAAAGAGTTGCAAACAAAACCACAGTTGCAAGAGGTGGTAAAAACAATGATTCAAACAAACCACAAAAGTTTAGTAAAGCCTCAGCAGTGAAGCAACCAAAGAAAACGAATGACACACAGAAACGTAAAGAATCTCAGAAATTCGCTGTTTCAAATCCGATAAAAGCGCTGAATAAAAGAAGTGGCAAAGTAGTACCAGTAGACAGTTCTCAACATCCTGAATCAGTAAAGTATGATGCAAAGCCATGTGTCGTCGAAACTGTCAGATCGAAGGACAAATCACAATCTATAAAAAATCAGAGTCAAATGGCTAATAAACTATCACAAAAATTTAATCCACAATATAAAGGCACGAAGTTTTGTATTATGAGCAAGGAGAAAGTAAACAATCAGAAAAGTAAACCATCAAAGTATGTACAAAATAACGCATCTACTAGTGAGCAAAGAGTCTCTTCTCCTGCAAAGCAACATGTTAATCAAAATTTGGCAAAGAAGGATCAAAGTGTACTTGGGCGTCAAGTAGATTCTGAAACATCTTCAATGAAGCTCCTTAGCAGGTGGAGTTCTCTTCAGCTTCCACAATACCGAGGAGAACGCTCTGCTTATGGATTAAGCGCTGAACAGCTAGAAGAAAGGAAAAGGTATTTTCAAACTACATGTTAAAGTAATTTCTATGTAGTTCGGCACGAAACATTTTCAGCATGGTCCATGATTTTGTAAATTCCTGTGTTTACATGAAGCTATTTTTAGAATACATTATTTCTTCAATACATTCTGCTTCTGATGGGGCCAGTTCCAAAACGGGACATATCTATTCGACGTAATTTTAAGGGGGGATAATGTTAGTGTAAATTGCGTGATGCGTTCTTTTTTGTGTATATGTTCCGTCTGCGCAGTTTGTTGCTAGTCCTGTTTTAAAACCTGTTTCGCCATACCTGTCGAAACAAACGCAGGACAGTAAACGATTGTAATCTCAACAATAATAATATTAATACAGTCCACAACATAACCCCTGAAAACGTGTTTATTCATACGCAGTAATGTCAGAAACAATAGTACACAGTAAATGTTTCATTAAGTCCGTGTTTAATCACTGCCACAACATTCACACAAGTATGCTCAATACTAGGTTGCAGATTCTTCATGGCGACGTTATCAAAACCAGGAATGCTAAGCTCTTTGAAACCAAGAAGGCTCAGTAAATTCTTCATATCTGTGGATTTTGCTTCGGATGTGGTTTTGTGGTGTTTGCTCCTGAAACTTCAAACTTGTCACTGTGCATGTTTGTTTTGTCTCCTGTGTTGACATGAAGCACCGTGATCTGTTTCTTTACAACCAACGGGGTTTTGCGTTATCTGCGAAACACGCTGTTTCGATAACTTAAAGTTTTGTTTGGCTTTCAGCATTCATTGAAAGCATTTTTAATGTGTTTCATTTGAAAATCGTTGTGAACTTCTTGCACATGTTGTAAAACTGCTCAGGAGTTAGCCGTGTAACACTTTCCATTTTGTAGAGATCTCTTTCTAGCCTGGCAGAAATTGTATCCTGCATATATGATTGCCCACGAATACGAGTAAAGGTTAACCCTAATGTCCGTGCTAGGTATTGGAGCACAAACACTAATCTGTAGTTCCTGTTCTGAGAATCTGTTGCGTCACTAAACCATTTCACGTACTTCACATAATTATGTGTATATATATAGGAACAAAATCTAGCACGCAGCCAACTCAGTAATGCCTTTTCCTACACTATTTTCTGTCCAGGAGTAAAACTGCATAGTCGAAAGTGTTTACCGTAATGGATAATGAGTTCCAAAGCCATAATAACCAATATAACTTCGCCAATGGACGTTTTGGGAAGGGGCTGGTTCTGCATATTATAACATAATATCTACATGACAAATTCTTCCTCTCTTGGGGGCAGGTTAAGCAACTGATAAAATATGGTTTGCTTCTCACCTTATGAACTAGTATGGTCGTGGCAATTGCTTTTAAGTCATTGGCAAACCGTAACAGAGCATTGTTCCGTTGAATTTGAATATTGTTTATAGTCTTCAGGCGTCTAAGGCTCAGGCCGGTATAGAGGAGGAAAGATGTCGGCCAGGACCTAAGTTGAAGGTACCATCTCGGTATTTGCCTGGTCTGACTGAGGAAATCCCTGAAAAAAACTCAAATCAGGATGGTCGACCGCTGAGATTGAACCCACGACCTCCCGAATTCTAAGCCAACGCTCTACCACTGAGCCACGGCCGTTCGGTAGCGTTGCATTTAGTATTTTTCTTGGGTGACTAGTGCTTTGTGTTTATCCTGAAGACCATATATTACACCGAAAAATACCTATATCATGCGATCGTACTTTCAAATAATTTCATGTCCTGTTAACTTTTGCATATTATTCGAACTGACAGTTCAGCAGGCATATAAACGTGATGTATTCTATCGCTTCGTGCGTAGTGGGACCTAGAGAACTTAAATCTTTTGTCTTTTCTCTTTTCTTTGTACTCACTGCATCCTTCTCGCGTCTTTGGCTTTGCTACGGTGTAATGAGCAGGTGATGAACAACATTCAGAAGTCTTGTCTTGGACAGATTTAAAATTAGTAGGCAGGTGGCTCAGAAGGAAGGGTCACGGTATGTTGTTGTTGAAATCCGAATCAAACATAGTGCATCCGATAGAGCATGGTGAGATATGGGAATACCAAAATTTAAGGTGCGGTGGACAAGGGGCAGCGAAACTTCGAAATTCACAGAAGTTAAATAAAGGATATATCCACGGTGCTTCAGAATAAAGGACGCTACTTTCGGAAGGTGATTCCTGACATCGAAAGAAGTAAAAAAAAAAAAAAAAAAAATTCCCCCAACAAGGGGCAAAATCTGCTTCGTTTTGGAAATACAGCGTTTCCAACTTTGAGCCCACAGTCGACGCCTAGCAGCGGGAAGAAATGAATAATTCTCAATGTCAGAAACGACTCATTGAATGAAAATTCCGTTTGCGGAAATTTGTTTCTAGCAGCATGGTGGACATCAGGAGTAAAAACATGTCGTCACCGGTTTGTCAGTATTGTCAACCAGGTATAACGTGTATATTTTTCAAATGGCACTACGTCGTGTTATTGGATATTTTATATCTTCTAGTGATAAAGAACATACTTAAAGCACACAGCACAATGTTGCAAACTGTGGTTGAGACAGAAAGGTTTACGCGATCGTATACAAACTACGGGCCGGTCCTTCTCAAATCGTCCAGCTTGGTTGCACGACCTCTTTCAAATAAATTTATTTTTAATACTTATATTCCTTATATAAGAATAGGTCAAAACGGGCATTCTTTTATCTCTATCCCCATTGATTAATTAATGATCGCCATTTTTGCAGTCGTTTACAAAAAAATGTAATATCTCCGTACTGGTTTATCATAGGAGAGCAAACAAAACTCATTTCTTCCTTTAAAGTTTGCTTGATATTTAGTCCTTTGCATGAACACGTAAGCCTAACTAACCTAACACAAGCCTAAGCTTAAGAAAAGCCTAACACGTAACTGAACTGGTCAAAATGGTATCTAAAGGTGATTGTCAAAACAGAATAAATTCGTGTTTTTTTGTTGTTTTTTTTTGCACGGAAGGGATTGAATGTCAGTGTTGATTTTTTATACTATTACACATCAAAATACATTTAATATATACAAAATATGACTGCTGATATGTGGTTCCTTAATTTTTTATGCATTTTTGAAAATACAGTAACTCATTTTGCTTCGCATAATCCCGAAGATTGTACAGTTGAGTTTGTTTACAAGATAATGTGCTCTTCGTGTAAAAGTTTTCCTTATATCATAGTCTAGGCATAAGGTCTTAAAAATTGGCTTCTAAGGGCAAATCATGTAACAATTTGACATCCGGTAATTTTTGAATATATACCCATCACTGATCACAAAAATGCCGGATGCCAGAAAATATACTTCACTGGCGACGGGGAGATTCGAAGTCTAATTGTCTTCTACAATTCAGTTTTAGTACATTTTAGTTTTAAAGGTAATGGTTGTCTTGCAATTTTCATTTATACTCAGTATTGGTTGCGCACTCTCCTTTGAAGTGCCCATAACTGTTGACGTCAAAATCAGCCCTGGGTCCGTACAGACCTCTAATTTAATTAAAAATCCCCCACTTTGAGAATCAATTTATGTACAATGACACTGAATAAAATAGAGCAGAAACCAGGTTTCAAAGTTGACTTCCAAGAGCGATGAATGATTTGCCATAAACTTTTTTCTTAATATTACAACCTCATCCTCTCAATACTCTTCGTAACAATAAATAAAAAAGCGTGTAGCAGAATTTGGAAGTTACAATAGAACCGTTCCAAGACAAGGCTACCGCACCGCTCTTATATCTCTATTTTGTGCGAACACTTAGAACAAAGAAGGGGAAAAAAGTAGGCGCAAGGACTTTTCGATTCTTCCTCTTATATTTGCAATGTTCTGATTTTAAGTAGTAACTTTTATTAGTAGAAATTAGCATAACCAAGATTCATAATAACATATTTTATTTGCAGAAGTGGCCTCATAACATAAATGGATTGTCAGCTGGGTTTCCAGTATTCACATCAACAAGAACTCCCTTTTTGCAAAGACCTGTTTCCATTTCTTCGCATGAATTTACGAATAGTAACGTCACGAAAGTCTACAATATTAACTTCAGTATTCGCAATCGAGAAAACACATGCTGTGTATTCGCAAACTCGGACTAGACTACATCACTAAGAAAACTATTTATTAGCGACGGACTAAAAACAATAAAGCATCTAGCGGTATTCAAAGTTACCGCTCGTCAACAACCTCGTGACGCCATTCGCTCTAAACAACGTTGCAGTCCCCTAATAATAAAGACTACATGACAAAAGCATACTCTAACTTATCTCTACTGCAATATTAATAAAAACAAAAGTGATAAAGGAATTTGTGATAACATACGTCTTTACATGTGTTATTCAGTCTTCTTCATCACTTGGTTCATGAACTGAAATTGAACGTTTACATTCGCTCGGACAAGTACACATTGGAGTGCACACGTAAAATGCAAATGCAAGAAAAACTAACACTTACACATTCAAGTTTACAGCTACACGTGGTAATCTCTAAACAAGCCTTAGGAACGTCTTCAAATGTTCTCAAAACTGGCTTCAGAATTTAATCCTCCAAGTACCATCCGGAATCTTATGGTCTTGGAAGTCTTGGTCTTATGGTGCCTTTCTTTTCATTCATAGGTTGCAAAGGTTATGAACTGGAATATACCTTCTTTTCTTTTAAGTCCCCGCCATCATGTACAATTCTGTCATAATGATGTACCAACAGCAGGAATATATCGGTGTCTCTGCTCGTCACAACGATTATTTGTGAGTTGTGATTCACAGCATGCAGAATCATCCTAGAATCTGCATCTTCATGATTTCCTTCAAGATTTTGAACATCGATGCCGAAATTTGACTTAACTGTTTTTTAAGATAAAGAATCATTTTTAAAAGTACCGGAAACGACCATTTTTTTGAAGAGGTTGTAATATTTAAAAAAAACGTGTATGGCAGATCGTTCATGATTGCCTCTTAGAAGTCAACTTTGAAACCTGGTTCCTACTCTATTTCGTTCAGTGCCATTGTACATAAATTGGTTCTCAAAGTGGTGGATTTGTAATTAGATTAGACATGTTAATTCTACTCAACAAGAGGTCTGTACGGACCCAGGGCCGATTTTCACGTCAACAGTTATGCGCAGCTAATACTGAGTATAAATGAAAATTGCAAGACAACCATTATCTCTAGCACAAAAATGCGCTAAAATTGAATTGTAGAAGACAGACAAACAAAATTTTAAAAAATCGGGAAAACCATCTCCAATGGTTACGGAGATATAGTGTGTGAATAATAGAAAATCTCGGCTTTGCCCCTACTCCCGTGAGGTATTTTTTCTAGCATCCGGCATTTTTGTGATCAGTGATTGGTATACATTAAAAATATATCGGATGCCAAATTGTTAAATTTGCCCTTAAACTCGAAATGGAGAGCACTTTTGTGAAATTTATGCCTAGCCTATCACGCTTGCAGGCAATTCTTTGTTTATTTGACAGCATACGTACTTTCGCCTTGGTCTTCTTCCATTGTTGTGGGGTCACGTTTTCGTTTCCTTGTATGTTCTAATGATTCCAAAGGAAAAGAAACATAATTGTCTGACATGACTGCAGTCCGTACTTACAAGATGGACACAAAGGTCGGCAACGCGACTCCGTTCCTGTTACGTAATTGATCGACGGCATATGTCAACCTTTGGAACAATACCTTTTGTGGAAATGACCACTTTTGGAAACAGTATTTCGTAAGTCCAGTAAACAGGAATATAGAATATTTTGCCGCTGTACTAACACATTGAAATGAGCCATCTGGGTGGCAGAGGAAAACTACATCAGACGTGATTTTAAAAAATGGAAATGTGCCCTTTTGGAACTGTGTCCTTCATTTGTTCTGTTTATTTATTTATTTTTTATTGGTATTTCTCATGTTGTCAAGGTCTATTTTAGTTTATTATTTAATTATTTCTTGTAGTTGTTATAATTT
>JAGDQP010053554.1:0-13534 GCA_022664845.1 Lepisma saccharinum | reverse complement strand
TTTACTCGTCATAAACGTTAGCATTGCCAGGAGCATGTTATACAGGCAGAATGTGGACGTTTCCCCATTCGGACGCAGCGCTCTGGAGTATGAGGGGATATCTGCATCATGTGGCGCAGTGCACTGCAGATTCTGGTTGTGATAAAAAGACGCAGTTCCTCCAAACTCCTCAAGTTCGATGCGCGGCCTGCCGTGGGATTCTTGGCGCAGCGACGCGAGCGAATCGAGGGGAGTATCAACACGTACGGCAGTGCATGCAGCCGAGTTCCACGTGTCACAAAACGTCAGCATGTTATACAGGAAGAAGAGTTTATTGCGAAATCAGCGATTTTGAGGTTCTGTAAGAAAAAAGATGTTAAAAATTGAAATATGAAATTTCGAAGTATGACGGTATATCATCACTAGTAGATTACAAAATATCTGCAAAGACATCATTTTGAATCCAAAATGGCTGACTTCATAATCCATTTTCCAGACCGTTTGAACTAGAGATACGAAATTTGGCATAAAGGTGTATTAACAAGAGTAGTTTAGGAATAATTTACATTTTTGAAAAAGTTGTTAACTTGGATCAAAATGGCCGCACAAAAACTTTTTCCACACCATTCGAGCTATAGAAACGAAATTTGGTATGAAGGTGTACCATCACAAGTAGGTAACGGCAATGTAAGAAAACTTTTTAAAAATCGCTTTCTTTAATTCAACATAGCCGCCCAAATACCATTTTCCAAACCACTGAAGCTAGAGAAACGAAATTTGGTATGAAGGTGTACCATCACGAAAATGTTTCAATAAATGGATCAAACCACCGCTATGAGCGTGCAGCCCCCGAGGCGATATGGGAAAAGGTCTGCACAGCATGGGGCGCTGTCCCCAGAAAGTCTGATCACAATAAAGGGGGCGTAGCCCTAAAAATTTGAAGTTGGGGCGCACACGGAATTCTGGGGCAGCACACCCAGCGAGGCGAACCTAGTATATATATATATACAGTATACACGTATAAAAAGCTGTGAAATCCGAGCAAAACATCAGGTGATGTTCGAGCCTTAGGGTTGGTGGTGGTGGATTTTAGGGCCGCCAGCAGGAAGCAAATTTGCTGTATCATCACAAGTAGGTTACAATAAATATGGCAAAGCTTCCCTATGTTTCAATAAATATTTCATTCCCACGAGTGGTGGGTATGGGAAAAAATCTGCAACATGGAAGCACAGTGTCCTGGAGAGTGGTTACGATAAAGGGGCGTAAGTACCCAAAAACTCGAAGTTAAGGCCGCAGCCAGCTACGGGGGGCGAGGACCTAAACGAGGCCGAGAGAGCGAGTATATATATTATACACCTACAAAAAGCTGTGAAATCCGAACAAAAACACCAGAGGTGCAAAAAGTGGAGCCAAGTTCTTTAGCCCTAAAAAGGTGTGAAATGGGAGACGGATGAGCCAAGTTCCTTGGTGACAGCATGTAACAGGAACAAAGGAACTTGGCGCGAAGTGGCAAGGTTCATGATCCTCAAGCTATAAGGGTGGTGGGGATCCTAAAACCCACTACGTCCACCGCCACCAACCTTAAGGCTGTTGCCAGCTCGCGCCAAGTTCCTTTGTTCCTGTTACATGCTGTCACCAAGGAACTTGGCTCATCCGTCTCCCATTTCACACCTTTTTAGGGCTAAAGAACTTGGCTCCACTTTTTGCACCTCTGGTGTTTTTGTTCGGATTGAATTTACACACCACGAACAGTGCTGTAAATAATAACATTAAAAAAAACCGACACTCCGAAATGTGGTGATATTCTACTTAACAAAAAATGGAAACCCCAGACTGGCAAAAAAAAAAGTGTATATACGGTACACACATATGAGTCTACGGCGACACACATGAGCACATACAGCTTCACAGAACAAAATTGCAAATTTAACCGGCAACACCGGTAAACTGCTAATAATACACATTGGATTGAAGAAAAGAAACAGGATCGGAGAACGGCGATACGCTATATAGCCTGTAACTATGAAAGAAATAAGGCAGGGTAAGAAACTTGGGCCGCGGTGGATCAACTTACCTCTGTCACTTTGGATCGTCTGTTCAAACCCTGCTCGTGCCATGTGGGCTTTGTGGTGGACCAACACCGAGTTTGGGGGTTTTCCCGTTTCCTCTCACTTATTTCATTCCACCAATCATCCATCCGGCCTGAGCCAATGTTGCCTAAAGGCTTAAAAACTAAATTCAAATTAAAAATTGCAGGGTAAAAAAACTCCTTTGATTTAGAATAGAGAATCCAGTATGCTGGAATGAATGGAAGGGGCGGGCTCCAGGCCTCACATTATACTAACGTAAAGGGGATAAAAAGAGGAACATATAATCATGACTATGTTTTTACGCAAATGTAATAAATATAGAATAAAAGTTTCCTGATATTATTTTTGGTAACTACACAATATGTATTCAAATCTTGTTCATATACAAAGGCAGAAAGGCTACAACTCCGCCTGCTCATGAGCTCGGCGCTCCAAGCGACTACTTATTTCGCTTGCACCGTTTTCGGCTCTTCATGTGGGAAATAACTCAAGCAACAGCAAAGACGTGAAATGTGCCGTAATACGAAAATAAAAAGGGTTCTGTTCAATTTCGGCAAGTATTTAAGATTAAAAAAAAAAAGTAGGAAAGCTGCATTTTCTGTAAAGATCTCCGTTGTTGCAGGAAACGGGAAACACGATATCCATTTGGTGGATATAAAAATTTGGACATCAGCCAACCAGAACGAGACGAGGAAGGGGAAGAGAGAATCTGAGCACCGGTGTTTCCTTCATGAGTTAACAACAGTGAGCAGACTTCACGTGTGTATGTGTGTGTGTGTTGTGCCATGAAGGGGTTCATTTGGTATCGTCATTCCTACACCACCATGTGGTCAGCTATTTCTGATCATTCGCAACAGAAGGCAAAAAGAAAGAATAATAAAGCATAGAGTGGAAAAAAAAGAATGCTTTAAGATACCAACTCTTTTCTCTCTCTCTCTCTCTCTTTCTGATTGTGCAATCGTCTTTTGAGGAAAACTACCAGGTGAAAGTAGTGCTTGATATAATATGACCGACGACCTACAGAAAATAATAATAATAAAAAAGAACCTACGCGAATTTATTTTATTTTTTCTCTACATTAGTAGTCTATTTCATGCACAGATTCACTTCGCTTGATCTATAAGAGCTTCTGCAAAACAACACTATAGTTGCATAACCCAAGTGTTTTTACTGTCTGTGTGTTCCAAACCTTATATAGGGTTCCAAGAAACAATTACGATAGCTACACGAAGTTTAACTTGTTCTTACCCTATAAGGGAACGTTCGTCACTTTTACGTTAACTCTTAACCGACGTCTGGAACTGAACATAAACTTACGAAATTTAGACCCATCGACTCGAAAGTGTATTGCAATACTACTTAGAAAGTATTTGAACCGATCTAAGTATACTGATTTAATAACATACTTCGTACTTAGAAGATTATGTATCAGTGGCGGCTCGTCAGGTGAAGTTATAGTGAGTGTTACTTCACTTTTTATGTTGATATGCATTAACTAAATGGGCACTAATATGTATTATTTGGGTCTCATCCAGAAAGTTCGTCGACATCATCTTAGATCGAACCTGTCAAAGCCAGGAAATCCAGGACCCATCCCCAGTAGTCCAGGCGGTAACGGTACAAACTTCGGATCGGCAATGAGTAGGCACGTGAGTTACGGTCGACTATCCTGGGTGAGGTTTTCCCATCAGGGAATATCGGGATTGTACCTTAAGGCTCTGATCTCTACCTTCCCTATTCTCTTCCGTAACCACATCCCGGGCTGAACCAGAGATGCCCAAAAGCTATAAATAAAATTCAAATTAGAAAAATCCAGTATAAATATTAATGAACAAGGATAGTAGGATTGTGTTGATGGATGAACTGGTCTGGTAGTTCTTCACCTATTATTTGGGTCAATAGCAGCCATTTGAGGTATGATTCATATTTATTCAGACATCTTCATGCAATTTCGGTTGCGATGAAGAAGGAATAAGCACATAGTTTCTTCCATAATAAAACAACTTTTGAAAAATCTTCAAAAAGGCACAAATATATAATAATTACTATTTGGACTCGACTGGAAACTATTATGAAAAATATTATGAACTGAGATCACAAGTAAAATTGAAATACAGAATAGGCAAAGCAAATTATCTGTCAGCTTTGGAAAATAGTGTGACAGGCAATCCGAACTTATTTTGGTTTCATTTTAATAGACGTAATAAGCACAAAGGGTCAACAAAAGTTAAGGTTAATGATAATCTAATAGAGAATTGTGAAGTAATCAGTGAATCTTTTAAGGAGTACGTTGGAGCTAATTTCTCTCATAATGGTGGTGAATATAAAAGAAAGGGTACAGAGAATTCAAATATAAATTTAATTGGTATACCGTTTATTACAGAAGAAGATGTATTGAAAGCTGCATGAAAATTAAAAGGTAGATCCAGCGTAGGTGCAGATAATATATCTAACTATATAATTAAAGCATGTAGTTTCCAAGCGCCTTGCCTGACAACCATTTATAACAAGTCGCTACGTCAGGGATATTACCTTAAAATATGAAAAAAGCTCTGATTATTCCTATTCATAATAGTGGATCTAAGGCAGAGTTGGAAAACTACAGACCTATTTCCATCCTTAATGGTTTCGCCAGAATTTTTGAGTTCAGAATATCTGAGCATCTCTAGTGCAACTTAAAATTCAGATTCCATGAAAACCAACACGGCTTTCTTCCTGCCAAATCTATCTTAACGAATCTATGTCAAGCTACCCATTTAAAACAAGAATCGGTCTGCAACAAAAGCCAATGTGCTGTGATATATTTCGATCATTCAAAAGCTTTTGATTCGGTCAATCACTCCGTGCTTCTACACACATTAAATGGTATTGGTCTAGCTCCAAAGTACATTAAATGGTTTTCAAGTTACCTAAGGGAAGATCATTCCAAGTTAAGGTCAACGGATCTCTAGCCTCTGAGGCCACCATTCTTAATGGCATTCCTCAGGGGTCACCTCTTGGGCCGCTTTTGTTTAATATACATATAAATGACCTATGTACAAGGATATCATATACAAACCCATTGCTCTATGCCGACGATCTAAAATTATTAGGGCGTATCAGTGACAAAAATGGCATGATAAAAAATGCAGAAAGATATTTGTGAAGTCGAAATTGGTGTGTGGAAAACGAAATGAAAATAAACATTCAGAAAACGTGCCAAATCACATACTCTCAAAACTAATTACCTGGTAGGCAATTACTCAATCATGAATAATAAAATTAACAGAGAGTCAAGGGCCTAGGAGTTAATTTTGATAGTAAAATTAAATTCAATGATCATATTAAAGGGGTTACAAACGAAGCCAGGTAATTGATCGGATTTGTGTTCCATCAATAGGGTGATCTAACTAGAAAACAAACATATTTGACACTTTACAAGGTTCTTATAAGACCCAAACTTGAGTATGCAGTCTTAATTTTGTCTCGAAGTACAAAAACGACCATTCATTCATTATGTAGAATCAAACCTATGGTAAGGCAGGCTAGCGGGGTCAAGCTGGTTAGCGCTGGTGAAATCTACATTTTTATAAAAATGTTATTGACAATTAATGAAAAATTAAGACTACTAGCCTGGCTGGTCTTCGCGCTGAATTCAACAAACTTTTGTTTTGAATTATTGCACATCTTGAATGTTGAAACATAAGTATTTTATTACTTCTGGCGTAATATTTTATCATCAGTGTTCTGCCGAAAACGGCAGGTCCCCCAAGGTAAGGTAAGCCCTCTCCATTCTTTCCGATCTTACGCTTTCCTTTTATCTCAATATACGACGTATCTTCCTTAATATTGTCAAAGAGTTGGATTCACCTTCTTCCTCTTCCTCTCTTTCCCTCACCCATACCTTCAATTGGAGAATGCAATCTCTGCGTAACCAATGTTCTAACCAATTTCTCTTTCTCTTCTTTATTGTCTCCAGGATTGTTCGTCTCTTGCATACTCTCTTTAGCACTTCATCTTTTATCTTCTGTATCCAACTGATTTATTTATTCTTTTCCATGTCCACACATCAAAGACTTCCAATTTTCTTTCTTCACTCTTTCGTAGAGTCCACATTAAAAAAAAAAAAAAAAATCTCTTCCTCAACTCTTTGTTCATCGATTCGCAGAAGAGATGCTTCTTCTTAGTGAATGAGTGCCTGTTTCACCATCGATATTTTAGCCTTTCTCTCTTTTTCACATTTCATATCCTCAACTTATAACACTATCCAAATATTTGTACCTGTTCTACTTTTTCTCTTCTAATTTTGATGCTTGCTATGGTTCTATTTGTTATAATTACAATCCTTTAGTTCTAGTTGCGTTTATTTCATTTCATTCCATGTTCCTCACAGCTTTCATGCTGCTTTTAACATCTTGTTAAGTGATGAGTCTCTTATGTCTTATTATCTGCAAGAAGAGCCACATCATCCGCAAATATAATGCATTTGATTTTTCTTCTCCTGATCAGAACGCCTCCTTCGCTTTCGAAGAATCTCTTTACAGCTCCTTCTAGATACATGTTAAATAATGTGGGCGAGAAAGAGCATTTCTGTCTCACTCCTCGAACAATATTGCTGTTCGTTGTGATAGGTTGTCATGGACATTTCCCCTCATTCATTGATTAAGATACAAGTTCCTTATAAGTCTTTGATCTTTCCATGGAATACCTGCATTCTTCAATACCTGCATTAAGATTTTCCAGTTGTCTCGATCGAATGCCTTTTCCAAATCGACAAATGCTCCGTACACTTCGTTTCAGGGTTGAAAAAAAAAATCATGATTATTATTTAAATATCATTTTTGTTGAATTTTTATTTAAATCAATTTTTTCTTTATTTAAATAACTTGTGGCACTGAAACAACTTCTAAGTTAGATTTTGCTTTTCAAATATCAAATATGTGTTGTTTCGCTACGAAAGATAGCCATGGAAAATAGGCGATTACAACAACTTGTAATAATTTTGAAAAGGAAAGAAGATATGGCGTTACTTACTTATGGTATATTTTACAAAGGAATGTTAACATGTAGGAACTTCTACGTTACTTTCGTCGATCACGATAAATGAAGTTGTTTCAGAGGGGTATACACCCAAATTAAGTTTTTTAAGAAAGAAACAATTTACAATATTTCTACGTATCAGCTTTCCTTCTAAAATGACGTATGTGTCTTCCATTCTTCCTAAGCAATTGCAAATTTTACAGTAGAAATTGCCTCTTTTCCCCACGCTACATCTCCCAAACGAAGCGTTCCACGATTAATGTTTTCTAATATATACTCGTATTTTTGTTCATTTCAGTTATTTTCACTCCTCGAAATTGTACTATCAATTTGGGAACACCATTTGACAATATTCCCAAATGGCAATAAACTATGAGAGCTACTTTGGAGCCCTGGTCGCTAGTTGGTGAAATATCAAATCAGATACAAATTATGATAGGAGTCTTGCAAATCTGTTACTGCGAAAATAAAATCGATAAAAGTAACTGCTTAATTTCGTAAATTAATAATTTTATTACACAGGTAAAGGTCACTGCGTGGAGCTATTTACAGTGCGTGTGACTGTTAGTCATGACTCATGATTAAGATAAATGCATGATGTGGAATGGATGAGAGTGCGGAATTAGGATCGCAATGATGACACTATTCTTGTGTAGAAAAGATGCATTTCCCAACTTCTAAATATAGACGGGAAAAATCAATCGCCCATTATATAACACAAAATCATGAAATGTGGAAAGAGGTCATAGACACTAAGAGCTAGTGGAGACATCAAATAGCCCACAGTCTCTTTTCTTGTCGAGGCAAAGGTAGAAAGAAATCACCTTTGTTAACTTACATTTTACATAACTCATGGGACTGTGATTGACTTTGTTACGTTAATAACCAGACCCTACCAATTATCTTTATTTGTGTTCTGTCGATAGGGACAGGTCCTTCAAAATAAGTTTTCCCTTCTCATGCTTCTCAATCTTCTACTGTCCTTTTTTGTTCTAGTGTTCCAAACGTCCAACTCCAATCTGCGTGTAGTTACTTTACTGAACCAACTTTGTGGGAAGGGAAGGTGATGATATGTTCTCACCAGAGCTGAAACGGGTCAAATTTTGGACTGGGGCACTGGGTCTTTGCTAGAAACCCGACATGACCAGGTGACCCGGAAAGCAGTGCAGAATATATATTCTTTCCTTATGATAATATACACTGTTTGGTTTGAACAGTGTTTCTTTCAGGTGAAGACCGAGACAGGGGTTTTACCCCCAGAGCACGAAAAATTCGACGCCGAAAATTTTCTAACAATAGTAGTAATGTATGGAAACAGTCTCATATCCTTGGAAAGAACAAAATTACCTCCAGGGGTGTGCCGCCGACTGAGGTGGTCGTATAGTCTGAAGCGTTATTCAGTCAGTATTCGATCAACGGTTGGTCGGATCACGAACTTAGTCTGACCATTCTGGTCAAGACCGAGTCAATGGGGTCACCTACGTCCGGGTAAGGATGAATTCCAAGCTCTGGTTCTCGCGTAAATCCGATTAAAACATATTTGATACACCACAATGAGATATGGAAATTACCAAAATTTCAGGTGCTATGAAACAAGGGAAATGGAGCTAAAGGACACGTAATTTTGAATTTCACAAAAATGGCGTACTTAAATTTAGATTCAATACTTTTGAAACGGTTGAAGTCATCAAAACGAAAATTTCACATGTCAGTGATTCTGTAATGACTGAAAATAGTATTCAAATTTATGAACAGTATTGTCATATGTGAAACAGTGTTTTCAAATTAAATATTTTATTAAATTTATTTATTTATGCATTTATTATCAAGAACCCTGTTACACCAACAATAGCCATTTTGCACTGAGTTGTCAAACAAAAAATAACTATGTTAACGTTAATTAATTGATAATTTAATTAATTATTTTAATTAATAAATACATATTTAAAAGATATTGCTACCAGAAAAAAAAATAGGATGTAGAGTGTTACAGACAGGAGACACATGTGGTGGAATATCACAATCTTGCTAATACGGTCGAAACTCACCCATTAAATTGATTCCGAATGAATTTTTATTTATGACTTTTGGGCATCTAAAGCTCAGATCTGGATAGGGGAAGGGAAAGGGATCGGGAAGGTGTCGGCCAGGACCTATGTTTAAGGCGCCATACTTCATTTGCCTGGTAAGACAGGAAAATCTCTGAGAAAAACCTCAGTTAGAATGGTCGGCCACTGGGATCGAACCTACGGCCTCCCAAATGCTACGTCAACGCTCTACCTTTGAGCTACGGCGGCTCGGTTAAATTGATTCCGAGAATAGCACAAAGCTTCCTAATCAAAGTGTGTACTAACGGGATAACAACGACATTAGAAAAACACAAATAGAAGCAGTGTCGCACATCAGAATTTAATATACAGAGTAAAACAAAAGTTTGAAAACATTTTTTTTTTTTTAATTTTTAAAAAATCTTAAAGAAATAAAAAGCAAGTACACATTAATGGAGACTTGACGGTTGCAAGCTGGGTACCTTCGGCATGACCTTAAAGGCAGCCAACTTCAATTTCTCTCAAATTTTCAAACAGGAATAGGGATAGTGTTATATATCAATTTGGGCTAGATTTGGCAGAATTACGTTCACAAGTCAGTTTTGCCATAACGCAATTCCTTTGGGAGATAATATATAGTACGTGGTACCTAGATTCACGTACTTGTCTATGATATAGGACTATTTGTAGAATATAAACCTTTCCAAGAGACGTCTAGTAAAAGGGTTGGACTTGGCGAAAATAGCTTACGACGATAAAGTCCTAGCACGTGAAGGGACTTCATCGCCCTGAGACCACAGCAGAAGCGCAACGAAACAAAATTCAAATCAGTTTCAAGTTTGACAAGCTTCCTCGCATAACTACTTGTTCCAACAAGTAGGTTTCTTGTTTGTTTATAAAGTTCAACGCAACAACAAATTTAACAAGCTCAAAGCAAGTGACTGACAACCCTGTTGTAAGCTGGTATTCTATCTGGGATAGAAGTTAGATAAAGATTGTAATGGTACTTTTTCTTCATATGATATTAATAGTTACACTCTGTGAAGCTTATAGATCTTCACGTTGTCTATACTCGTCCACGTAAAAATCTGCATAACTTAAAGCATGAGACTGAATATTTTATTCTTAAATCAATCCTATATGTTTGTTACCAACAAGTAAACATATCGATGCTTCAAAGTACTTTTTTAACCAGACTTGGTAGAGTAGTAGGGTACATCAGGAAACCACCAGAAAGCATGATTGAAAGTGCTTTCGTCAATAAAGACGGACGCAGTGGCCAAAAGCTTGGTTCATAAGAGTAATCATTTATAGTGTAATCTAACAAAGTACGTAGGAAAACACATGGTTATTTATAAAATGTCTGTAATAATGGAAAACAAATGCACATTAATGGATATTGGGTGAATGCGCTATCTTTTTCATGGTACGTACGTCATCGCCGCCATCTTGAATATTGCTCAATCTTTTTAAAGAGAAAGGGGTGATGTAACATATCAATCTGGGCAAGAGGTTTAACAGAAATACACTGGTGAAGTAAATTTTGCCATGAATTTATTTTTGAGAGAGATAATGAGAGGTGAAATTAGTATGCGAATTTGATTGAAAAGTCCAGAAATATTCTGTTATTTTTGAAACAATGCAAGAAATAAAAATCCAATGCACAAGTAATTAGTATTGGGAACCACCTACACAGTACTCATTACTTGTGCATTGGGTTTTCATTTCCTGCATTGTTTAAAATTAACAGTGTTTCTGGACCTTTCAATCAACTACGCATACTAATGTCACCTCTCATAGTCCCTCTGAAAAATAAATTTATAGCAAAACTGACTTCAGCAATGCATTTATGGTAAAACTCTAGCCCAGATTGATATGTTACATGACCCCCTTCCTATTTTAAAAAAAAATCGGTCAAGATTCAAGACGGCCGACTTTAAGATGGCGTCCATGACGAAAGTACCCCCACCCAATGTCCATAAATGTGAATTTACTTTCCATTATTTCAAACATTTTATAAATAAACGCGTGTTTTCCTAGAGATCACACTTATTCTTTTGAACCAAACTTTATTCTTATGAACCACACTTTTGGCAACTGCGTCCGTCTTTATGAACGAAAGCACTTTCAATCATGCTTTCTGGTGGTTTCCTGATGTTCCCTACTCCTCTACCAAGTTTGGTCAAGAAAGTGCTTTGAAGCATCGAAATGTTTACTTGTAAGATAAACAATATATTGGCTTTGTATAAAAGAATACTTCATTATATTTATTCATGTAACTTAGAAAAATTATTTTATATACTAATGAAATCTTAAGATATTTTTAATTATTATAATTTACCATCAATAAATCTGTAAACAGTTCTATATTCTTTGTTAATTATAACAAAATCTTGACCACTTAGATTATGAACTTTATATTTTCTTTAACCTTGATTTCTTCTATATCTTCATTTTGTGAGTGAGTGCATTATTATTAACATAATAAACGAGCTGGTGAGATTCTAAGGATGGGACCTACAGTTTTTGGTAAAGCGGGCTCCGAACCACTGTGTTCAATGGGCCCCGGTGGGATTTGAACCCGTGACCACGTGCATAGAAAGCGAACGCACAAACCACTTGGTCACTTCGAGTTCATCTTCATTTTGTCGTTTTTGTTAAAAGTAGGAACGGAAAACTGTTCATAGCCGGAAATTATTTTCCACTTCCACATTTGTTTCTAAAGTAGTTAATTTTCCTCTTATACCTTGCTTCTGATATTATAATCTCCCTTATGATATCCCCCAACTCAGTGTAAAAAGTGGGTTCCGCTTAAAATATTAAAATGTTTCCCTCAAAAACTACCTCAAGTTGCATAGGGCCGCTTCCCAACGCTCACAGTTCGTTACCCTCCAACAACGTGTGATTCTATGGTCTGGTGACTACAGCATCAGATTGGTAGATCAGTGGTCTTCGGATCGATCCCCACCAGGGCAAAGGTTATTTTTACGAAGTACATTATGTTTCTTTCCCTTGTTCTGTCAATGTTATTTCAAACTTGTTAGCCCTTTTTAGCTTGATTTGCTAAGGTTGCATTAAGTTGTCCCACTTGCTTAAGTAAGCTTCCACAGCAACACAGAATATCGGACCAATAACGCGGATATCGATCATGGTTGGCCTAGTATTGGGCTGATATTGGCCCAACATCCTGTGCTGCTGGGATTGATTCACTTTTGAGTTAGGTGGAAATTGGTATGTGGATAGTTTTGTCTGACAAAGTATCATAATTTTAACTCATAAACAGCATGAGATAGATTATTCAAATTGATATTTACACAAAACTATTTTCGTGGGTAAAATAGGCATGGTACCGAGACCGAGACTGAGACTAAGATCTAGGAAATGAGACCAAGACACTATGCATCAAGACTTATTCGAGACGAGACCAAGACCGATGCTTATCCCTCGAGACTTGCCTCTCGTGACTGTCGTCTCGATCGAGACTAAGGCTTTATTTTCGTGAATGTCGATAATATTAATTTAATGCTTTTGTTTATAATGTTTTATACTAGAGGGAGATTTATGACAATTAGTTTTTTTCTAATTAATTTTAATTAACATGTTATATTGTATATATTTTGGAAAATCATCATGAAAGCTTAAAATTTCCTTTATGTTATACTGTAGTTAAAAATATGACTATAAGTCATAAAAGTAGTCAAGTTATCAATCCCAAACTATTTCCTGTTGTCTTTCAACAATAATATAAATGTGTTGGAGATTGATTCGAGTACGGGTAAATACAGAAATTTATTTTCTTCTGCGAATTTTCATTCCCCTGCTTTCTCCATTTATATCAGCCTCTACTAGACTGATCCCGTAAAGACCCTAAAAGCATACGTCAAGAAGTCAAACTCAAGTATAGATCTTTTCTTATACCATTTACTTTAATTTAAAGGTGGAAAGATTTTTGCAATACTAACCGGTACTTTAGAGTAGATGAAAATAATCTAATTTTTCATTGTTTAAATATTTTTTCTACGTATAAGGAAATAAGTAATTCGGAGCTCAGTCGCGGGACTATACACATGTGCGATCGCCAGACTTCAGCAACGGGGGACCTATTTGTATGACCTATGCAGTCTCGAATTCGTCTCACCGAGACCTTTTTAACAACATTTCAACCACAATCATCCTTGTAACGCTAATGGTTCCTGAGTTGGAAATTACTTGAGAGAAAAGAGTACGGTACCCTCATTTCTCGGGATCCACTCATCCAATCTAAATGACCTATACTCGTCTTGTTGATTATCTTACCAACGACAGCTCAAGCACCTTCGTAGTTGTAGTAGTTCCTTAGTTGAAAATTACTAGGTGGAGGTGATATCCTCATCTCCGGTCTTACTGATCCGACCTGTA
>JAGDQP010053553.1:0-13535 GCA_022664845.1 Lepisma saccharinum | reverse complement strand
ATACATTTTATTTAAGTATAGTAAAAAAGATAAGTTGCTTATTTAATTTCACAAAAGCAAAACTTTACTTTTATTTAAATTTTGTTTAGAAATAATAAAAACTTTGTTAATGAAAATTAAATAAATTACAGAAGGAAGATAAAGAAATAAAATTTTCAATAAATGAAAAATTTAGTAATTATTAAAGTAGAAATTTTAATATCAAAAGTAAAACTTTGATTTTTGAAAAATTTAGTTTTGAAATAGTTAGCAAATAATAAAACTTTGTTTAAGTAAAAATAAACGAATTACAGAAAAAATAACGAAATAGCATTTTGAATAAATAAAGAATTTACTTACTAATTAACAAAGTTGAAATTTTAATTTCATGAAAGTAAAACTTTGTGTTTTGAAATGCTTAATTTTAAAATAGTTGGTAAAAAGATAAGCGAAATAAAATTTTGTTTAATTAAAAATTATTTACTATTTATTAAGGTTAAAATTTTAATTTCATAAAACTAAAACTTTGTTTTGAATGTTTTAAGAAAGAATATTTAGTTAATAATAAAACTTTCTTAATGTAAAATTAAATAATGTACAGAAATGAAAAAGGCGAAGTAAAATTTTGAATAAATAAAAATAATTTACTGCTTGTTAAACTGCGAATTTTACTTTCACAAAACAAACTCGGTTTTCAAACTTTTAAGAGAAAAGTCAGTAAATAATAAAAAATTACATGAATTAATCTTTAATATCTTGTTGTAATTTCACAAATATCTATATTTGAATATTCTTTGAGGTGCATAGTGAAAACTCACTAATAATAATTTTTCACTCATTTAAATGTGAATATTCAAACTTGGGTTCACATTTCTAAGATAATAATAATTAAGATAATGGAAAACAAGTTCTATTAGATCAAGGCTGGAAAGAAAAGTTCATGTTAATTATAATATATCTGTGAGATTATGGAAAATATGAAAAATAAAAATAAAATGGTTTTCAAAATATTTATTCTTAGTTTATGTATCAAAATTGAAATATAGTAATAAAAACTTTTCCACTTAAAAACTTGAACATTTAACTTTTATTTTTAATTTGCAGAAAGAGTAACATCTAGAAAAAATAAAGTATACAATAACTTTTTCTCAAAGTTTACAAGAATAATATAAATCACAATAAATATTTTTCATTCTGTCTTGCATTTTAAATATTGACTATATGGAATAACAAATATTTCTTCATATCATGTACTTAGTAAAATATAATTCTAAATTTGGAAAAATCATTTTAACACTTAAAAAATTAAGATTTTAATCAAAGTTTCACTTTGTTATAGCTGAAATAAAAAGGAAATTGCATATGAAACTTTTAAAGATAAAAGTTTTACTTTCAAAATATTTTGTAACTTGATCAGTTAAAATTTCATTTCCTAACTGAAATAGAAAAATATTTTCTAATTTGCACAATTAAAATTTCATTTACAACTTTTAAGAGAAAGTATTTTTAACTTTTAATAGTAACTAAACTAGGAAATTTGTATTTTAATTTGTTTAATTAGAATTACATTTTAAACATAATTGTTTCAATCCAAGCACAAAATACTTTTTCCGGATAAAGAAGATTCTGTGTGAATCTTCATAGATACTCATTATACCTTCTTCTCTTGCTAATAATATCTTAGTTGTATATTCATATAAAACTGTTTTTCCATAATTTGGTAATTATGAATACTGAGAATTTCCATCCTAAAGAAAGTCTAGACAAGCAGTATATTGTTCCGGTTTCCATTTTTCATGGATTCTAAAATACACGCTTCGTGTAAATACTGCGGATGACACTCACAATCTTCACCTTCCCACTCATTTTCACTTACATCCTGTTAAAGAGAAAGTAGTTTTAAATGATACGATATTTTCTTCGGTTTATTTTTCAAGGATTTAATTATCTTTTTCTTCCTTAATAATTATCTTTTAATTATTTGCTTAATAATTAAATCACTTAATCTCTTAAATTTATTATATTTACTCTAAATGCAGAGTAACCGATTTTTATTATTAATTCTTTATACATGAAATAGAGTTATTTTAAATTTTACTCCTAACATTTTGCACAATCCTATTTCTAAAATAAGTTAACCTTTTCACTAACTAGAAGAGACAACTAAGCTTTCATTTCCTTTAATGATTTTAAAATAGTGACTTGAAAAGGCAAGGCAAAATAATAAATCATTTTCTTACACGCTTAAATAAACAGAGATTGGCATTGTGTTTTGCAGACGGAAATTAAGAAAAAGCGTTTGCAGGTGCCCGCGGAGCATGCTAGGACTTGATATTTTAGGATTGAGAGATACAGGAGTTCGGTGGAAAGAAGGCCATAACGTGGATTGTGGTAAGACTTGTTATTTACATAGTTGTTCACTTTCTTTGCCGTCAATGATCTTCGGAACAGGCTGGATCTAGTTAGAACAAGTTGATACTTGTTACTGTATATAGAAAACTTGTACTGTTCAGTTGTGTTTTAGCTATGAATAGCGTCATAGAGTTATTAGCGTATAATATTATGCAGGTGTTGAGATGGATACGTCATATAGATTGGCATTGAGTTAACTTCCGTTTACGAAATACCAAAGCTTCTAAAGAGATCAGAAAGCACGTTTCTATAAACAAATAGGTAATAAACGAATCTTGACGCAGGTGTCTTCAAGGATAAATTAAGTAACTAACAGGATGTGATACTCTTCGTCTTTTTTTATTCTTTTGGAATTGTTTCTATTTCTTTAAACTATAAATATAAACTGTGAGTGACTTCAACAGCTCCAACACTCCCTCTCTGACTAGCATTGAGAGTGTTGTTACGAATAGATCTTAGTTTTACACTAAGTCCGTAGTTCAAGACCAGCTCACGATACAGTTGAATATTATAAGAAGATTTGACTTTAACTGACTTTTATTCTTCGATTGGACTTTTATTTTATGGAACATCAGCGCACAGTCTTTTATTATTCTGCAGTGACAATGAACAGTATTTAACATCAGTACAAGTTGATTTTGATTTTGTCGCTGGAACAATTACCATAAGAACTTTAGATGTGCTCAAAGTTTAAATCATGATTAAGTCACCATTCATCTCAATATCAGGTTAGTTGAGAAGTTTATGAGTGTAATACATTTGTGTACAGTCTCTCTCTGCTTTAGTATTGTTGTAAGGATACTTTATGATTTGGTATATTAAGTGAATAGGACTATGTCCTTTGGATAAGGTACTTTCAGTATATTTCTTCCGTCCGTGAATTATTGTAGATTCTTACCATTAAAGATTTTATGTTCTTTTATATAAATCCTCTCGTATCATTTATGCATTTACGGTTGAGGAGCACCAGATGCTCTTGTCATTTAGAGATTCTTACCATTAAAGATTTTATGTTCTTTTATATAAATCCTCTCGCATCATTTATGCATTTACGGTTGAGGAGCACCAGATGCTCTTGTCAATTAGAGATACAATGCTCATAGAGCATTCCCCCAATCTTTATAAGAAATAAAGCTGAGCGAGTAAAAAGGGAGTATCAGGTTCGTTCTCCTCCCAGTGTAAGATTCCGTAAATGTAGACGATGGAACCTTCCGAAAAAGGCTAGGAAGGTACCATACGGTCTTTCACAATAGTGAAAGTACACCAACTGAGTTATCAACCCATATGCGTTTCATCGAAGATCCAAGTGCTGAAGAAAACATGGCGGAAATGAATTCCTATCCCCACCTATTGCTCGCAGTCCATCATTATCAAGTTTAGAAGTGGTATTTGTATGAGATCGTGATGAAGGATGTTATAGTTTAAGTGCGGAGGAAACTGAAGTTAGCGTGGGTGACAGTGAAGCTACATCTGTGACTATGGGTAGCGCTGAACCCCCCTCAAGTGTAAAAGTTGAAGTTGTTCCGGATACTGTGAATTCTTGTTGCTGCGTAAAAAATATAATTCATGAGCTATGTATTCTTGAAGCCATATATAATTGGGAAAGCAAAAACGTACCATTAATCTGTCATCGCTGCTTTTATAATATTCGTAATGATCTGTATCATGATTGTGTTATAGGATCAGTCGATGAAGAATATGCTGTGAGAGGACGTACGTGGAAAGTAGTTATGCATCCTATTAACGTTTTTCGAATTTTCAATTTCTACATTTCGAAACATCATTATTTTACTAGCATTAACATTTTCGAAAAAATTTTGCGCCGATTACTTATACATAAAGAATTAGTTTGAAAGACAAGTTAATTCAGAAAGATATTAATGCTGTGTCTCTTAATGATTGAAAATACGAACATTTAAAACTGTATAATTCTTTAAAGAAATTTGAAGATGATTAAAAAAAGTGTAAACCTTTTATAAATGTTTCTATAAACAAACTTTAAAGCTGTTAAAAATAGTATCTATGTATATTTTTATAAATAAAATTTTGTGTCCTTTTCAGATTGAAATAAAAAAGAAAGAAGTTACTATCAAAAGTCTTAATCTCTGGCGAATCAAGATAAAATAATATTAATACTGAAATTCTGGAAATCGCCTAGAATATGTAGGTTAAAGATTAAACTTCTTCCATAATATTCCAAGGGTTAGTTTTTCATTGTCTGGTTAATATACACGATAGCTAATAACTAACAGTTAAACTATAACTGATGGTTTACCCGTTTTTGAATGTGTACTTAAATATTAACCAACAGTTAAGCTGAACAAACTGGTAGTTAAATTCACCCTAATTCAACCCCCAGTTAACACGCTACAATTGAGGATGATAGAGTTTTATAAGAGCACATAAAGAGAACATCACAGTTCTTCTACCCAATTTTTAAAATCTTTTTATTTTTCTGGATTTAGATTCAGTTAGGTACGGTACGAAAAGTTTTGTTTTGTGCTGCCCGAGCACGAAGTCAGTTTATGTTTGCACTCCCCAAAATGTAAAAGTTACAAGAATGATGCAAGTGTGTGGTGTTGAAACGCGATGTTTAACTTTACTTTTGGAGCTCCAAAAATCTAAAATTTACAGAAGAAATGTAATATTTTCAACGTGTGAGTAAGCATTGAAACGGAAAATACAACGAAGGTTGTAGTCAGGCAAATGTGAAAAAGCAAAAAGATTATCTGGAACTTTAGGTGTTTCCGAGTTGAGAGTCCATAGTGACTGAATGTTAAAAGTCAGGTGCATCGCGTATAATGAAAATAAAATATTCTAAGGTGATTTCAACTGCCTTTTCTACTTGACATGGTCCGTGATTTTTCTAGGAAAATCCTTGTCATTCATAACATGAAGTATGAACATTAAGTAGGTCTTTAGCATTCTTGCGCATGTCGCCATATTTGTATGTGTTGATTAACACGACTGCGTATTTAACAAAATAATATTAACACATGGTATTTGGAACCACTCTTTGGATTGCTAGTTATTGCTAGATGTTTTGTGTGAATTATTTATAAGAGAATGAGTGGTGATGAGCGTATCATGTATCAGTAGCTGACGGTAGATGTGATTGCGAAAGTAAAGAATATCCTATGTTTTTAGACAAACTCATAATATTCTTCAAACTATAACGAAAATAGGTAATAAAAACAAACGATCATCTTTACTTGATGACCCGCAACTTTCACAAGTTATTGACCCGTGTGTACAAACTATACCACTCGTTCCCTTGCAAATAATTGTTAATGATGCTTCTATAAACTCCTAGTCACAGTAAGCAATACGAAAAGTGTCTTGAAAAGCTGTGTCATTATTACTTCGTTAAATACTCAATCCAGTTGGTCAACACACAAACATTGCGGCATATGGATTACTAATAGCGACACCTCGATATATGAATGACACTATTTTTCTACAAAAACTCACGTACGTGTCGAGTAAATGAATAAGATTATTTAAGGTCAGGTTAAAAAAAATTGTTCATTATACGCAATTCGCATGACGTTTATCATATACTCCATGTTCTCATCCCCAACACGCAAGCACCTAAATAGTATTAACTACTTTTCGCTCTTATTTCGTACTTCCATGACTCGAAACTTCGTTAAATTTTGCAACTCAACACTTCCTCTCACGTTGGAAATCTTACATTTGTGCTGCGAATTTTACCTATATTTTGCGGGCCTTTAAGTAAAGCTTACCTAGCAAATAATAAAGCTAATGGAATCAAGATGATCAAGGTTCCTTTACCACACTTAGTGAATTATTTACAACAGAATGAATAATGTAGTGTGTACACATTATCAGTAGCTGGCGGACGCAAGGGTTCCAAAAGTGAAGTTTATCCGTATTATTATGAATCAAACATAATATTCTTAAATGGTAATGAAAAACAATAATAAAATCATTAAACATAACCCCACTTTACACATTACCATATCCCTTTTCCTTTGGGAGAGTACTAGCCGCGGCTAACAAAAAACCCTTAAACATTCATATTCCATTTCATTAAGTACGTGTACTTCGTTGACCACCTGTAGTGTGTTTTCCAATTACTCTGAAGTATATCATTAGAGAGATTCTGTTAGACCACCCAATGTGTAACCCCAAAAAATGCTCGGTACCTATCCCAATCTTAAAGTTTTTATAATTAAAAACCGATAGTAACAAAACTGCAAACTTTGTTTACAAGTCTCAATTTTAGCTATACCCTCCCGAACTGAAAATCTTAATTACATTGTTAGTTGCAACCGAGCGAAATAAAACACATGTAAAAACCGAAGAAATTTGTTCCCTTTGTATGAGCTCTTTCATCAAAAAATAAATATTTCGAAATACTGTATTTCTAGCTTGTCATTGTTTGAAATCGCGCTCATGTTCCTAGAACTACGTGTTAAGTTCAGCTTTACTTTACTTTAGGGGCCGCAAAATACTTAAATTTTACCCGAAAAATGTAACATTCCTAACGTGCCTAGAAGTGTTGAAATCCTAAATGTAACAGTTTTGGAATGAAAGTGTAAAATAATAGAGAAATAGGAAAAGTTGCTTGGGTCTATTTAATTTCTTGCGCGTTGGGGGGCTAGCATTTTTTTAAAAAAACATGTACATCGTATATAATAAAAAGTATCGAACTTGACTACAACTAACCACTCTTCAGTCGCCCGAGATACTGTCCGTTTTTCTTGTGGAAAAAATTGCTGTTACCGCCCATAAAATTCATTTTATCTTATCTTATCTTTGGCAAAATACGAGTAATTCATAACACGAAGTTTCGTCATAACTCCTCAAGGCTCAAGCTTTTTATATGTTGATAAACTGCGTATTAACGAAATGATAATGGCATATAGTTTTTCGTAGCATTTTTTGGATTGCTGGGATGCCGGTAACAGTTTATATAAGTATATGTGGTAATTATTTGCATAGAAATAACCAGTATAGAGCACACATATGGCGCGGAAGCTTCAGGCCATAACGTGGAGTTTATCTATTTTCCCAGAGTGTATAACGATATGCGGGCCAGCGATCTAGAACCGTCCGGCGTACGTAAAAAAATCTGTAAACTTTATTTTGATGGACGTTTTTTGCAACTGACTTCGGCCCGTTACGATTATGAATGGGATGCTAATTAAATTCAGATCCATGCACCAGCCGGGATTCGAATCCGGGACCTTCGAGTCGCTTGCTTAGCGCCCCAACACACACGGCTACCAGGTTGGCGTAACACATACGTATTTTTCGATAGTAACTCAACTCTTTACATATGTGTATTTACTACTTTATTTCTTTATTCCGCATATATATTAATGTCATATAACCTTCATATTTCTTACTTCAGAAACTAGCGAATTTAATGCTTATTTTGTTTATAACTTACTGCGCTATCCTCTATTCTACCGTTTTCATAATTCCTGAACAACTCCCTAGATGGTGAAATAGTAGAAATCCATTGTCAACCGTTGCTCTGTTCCCACTAACCACCAGTTAACTAACCACTAGTCAAAAGGCAATTGAAAAACTGATATTAAAGTTCAGGTTAATTGTCAGTTAGTTAACTGAAAGATAACTGGACAATGAAAAATTAGCCCTAAAGGTATTAATTTTTATATTGGAGGTTTTAAGAAACTATTCTATAAGTATTTATAATAAAAGTTAAATTAAAGTGATCTAAAAATACTATTCACGAGAAAATATCAAAATTGCTGCAGATATATTACTTACATGGAAAATATGATAATCATACATATATACTATGCAGTTCAAATTTTTACGAGCTAATCTTATTTTAGTGATAGATTTATTTTAAAATTTTGAAAGTTTACACATGTAAAACTAAGAAAAAATGTTTCTGAAGAAAGTATTACTCCCTGAAATAAAATATAATTACATGGACATATTTTTCACATCAAAGTTTTAATCTCTGTAGAAAGTAAAACTAAAGCTTGTTGTAAGATAGTTTTTTATGTGGAAGATTCTCATTCTCTCATTTTCTGCTCATATGTGAAAGATTAGTTGTGAAATTGGAACAAGTAAATCTATTACTATTCATTTAAAGGGAAACAGTTTAAGCTACAAATGGACATTTTGTATAATCCAATTATGAAAGCTCATCAGTTTTAAATATTAAATTCTAACAAGAAGTGGTGATCCTTTAGTGTTGCCAGGTATTTCCTATGCGATAGTGCACCATCCTCTGCCCCGATCTTGCGCCAGGCAGTGCCTATCCAGATCTGTTCGCTGTTTACCAACCACCGTTTTAAGCGCATAAACAAACCACGCTTTCGTTACTAATAATGCGTTACAGCCCTTTAAGCCACATTAACCTCGTTGAATGCCCTTTATGACACACTCTTTGCTGCTAACCATGATTGATATGTCACTTAAATAATTGTAAGTTCTCCTATAATTACTTTAAGTCGGAAAATGGGATTCTACAATTATTATGATTCAAACTTGCTAAAAAAATTAAAATGTTCCTTAGTAAACTTATCTTGGATCTGTATATGCTCCACTCACACAAAGTGCGCACACTACTACCACTTAATAGAATTCTATTCAACTCACACATAATGTGCGTACTACTACTACTTAATACTAATTTGGTCTATGTATACTATTCATGAACAAATTAAAAGTAATTTGTTTTTACTATTTATTTATGGAGAGAAATGGACTCTCTACTACGACGATATTTTAATTTCTTCGTAGCTGTTACATTCTTTACTAATATTGAACAATTACATTTTTTCTATCCAATTTGAAAGTTGCAAGTAAGTTGCAGGTCGCTCCTTTCCCCAGTTGATGGAAAATAATTGATGACTGGCCTAGTACTTCTATCATAGAGATCAAAAGAGACATTTCCTTTCCTTAACTGTTTACACTGATTCATATTAAAACATTACCCATCAAAGAAAATATGACGTGCCACAGCTTGCATGATGGTTCGCTTTAAAAGATTCATTTCAAATATTTCCTCTACGTTGGATCGCCATAGATCAAAGTTATTTACTATTAACAAGTATTTTCCCTATGATGGTCCACCGTGAAATAAATGTTAATTGGTAATAGGTATAATTAAAATTTAGAAGATTATTAATTAAATTGACTCCCTCCAAATGGCGGAGCGAACGAAAACAAATAGTGCAATGACCACAAATTAATTTGTACAAGAAGGTTTTCCCCTCAAGATCTTTTAAATTGCCATTTAAAAATATTTTTTTAGTTAACTACTATTATGCCTTAAGTTACATGTTTTATATTATGAAGTTTAAACGAAAATGGAAGAATTACTTTATTTTGACTCTTCAACATACCCTCTATATTATCTAATTGTAATGATACATTTTTTCAAGACATATTTTATACTTTCATGATTAATTATTTAAAATATTTAAACATGTTCTATTTAACTCAAGCGAGATCATGACCTTAGAATTACCTATGATTCTATAAAGTTTATTTTATACCAATCCAAAATTATCCATGTCCCTAGCTGGATTCGAAACTTTCACCTCCTGCCCTAGTGATTTATGCAGTCTTATTCTGAGAAGGGGATTCTTAAAAAAAATTTAAAATAAGAGTAAACTGTCTGGACTCTGTCAGGCGGTTGAATTAGTTCAAATTATTGGAGAGTTCGCAATGATAGTGCAATGTTAAGTCCTAGCGAAAAATTACATCAGAAACCGCTTCCAATGAAGTCAAGCGTGTTGGAGTTAAACTTACTTAAAGACCTGCACAAAATTGTTATGCTCGGGTTCCACTGTTGGTGGGGGGGTGCCTATCTCTCTCTTCTCTGCTCTTTTAGTTTCCTTTTCCCCACCTTCCTTGCTTCCTATGTCTCCAAAGAAATTTAAAAGGAGATTTGTTGACGGCCTCATACTTTTGTACATAAAGAGATATTCTCTTACTTTACCAACAAATCAGACAGTTGAGTCCTCGTGTAGGATCGAGGAAAAACTTGATCAACACGAGAATCATCATCATATCAATAGAAAATAAACAAAAATAATGCTACCTCGGACGCCATCCTACAAAGATAAGAGAATAACTCCCCAGAAGTACATACCTAGCAAGGAACTTAATTAACATACCCACACATAACACGTACCTAACGGCAAACCTGAGGAGAATCTAACTTTTCCTTTCTGGGGGACCGATTCCCGAACAGACGTTACGTTAGACAGAGTGCGAGCGTCGAACTTCAGTCGTTAACGACGCTTTGATTTGTATTCCTGACCGCTAGTTAACGTTTTTGGCGATAGCTTGCGAGCGTCTAACGTCTTCGTTTTGAGCGTGAGGTAGGAAGCGAGAGAGTTGATTAGTCGTTAACGAAAAAATATGGCCGCAGAGTACTATCCGATGCATGGAGAAGATCATTTAGAAACATTAATATATATATATATATATATATATAATAAAATGCTCCAAAGGAGGACGAAGAATGAAGGAAATACAAGGGCCGTAAGTAATTGAATTGTTAATTACTATAAATTTCTTTTTAATTTTCTGGATACTACTTGTTGTAATATGACAGGAGATCTGCTTAAAATACATTTTCACTAGTGGGCCTTTCTTTAGTACGTATCGACAGTCTTTTTGAAACAAGCCCGTTAGATATAGTAACTACGCTTTTCTCAGTTTGGTAATTACCACTACCATCTGCCGTAATTCTCTAAATTTGTTAATGACATGCGAAGTTTATGTTGTGTGATTTCTAAAAAAAGGTGTTTGGGACGAGCCTACTTTATTTGGAACTTTAGGATGAAATACATTAGAATAACTTCACACGCGTCCCAAAATGAATTTATGTCCGTGTTCATAGAGTAGAAACGTAATATGATTATATCATTTTTATGCTCACATGATAATTGTTTACGTACATATTTCATATTATATAAATCTGTACTCATTTTACAAGAAATATGTTAGCTGTAGATTAGATAAGTTTTGCCAATAAACTCACATTTACCAGTACATTTTCTTAAGTAGTACATAAATATACTTTTTAAAAAAAAATAGTTAGTAAAGCACCCTTGTGCTCTGTGAGCATATAGTAGGCTATATTTGGGTATTGAGAACACGATAGGATCTCGCCAGTTTTATAACCCTTGTGTAGGTATTATACTTATTATACTATAGAAGACTTCTTTACAGTAATAGAGTAAATTTAATTTGTGCTTCGTTAAGGTTCGTTATGCACTTTACAAAAGTGCATTTAAACACACGAAGTCGGGAATTTTGCTTTATTCATTTGGACCAAATGCGTAGAGGACACTGTATTCTACAACCGTCAAAAGTGAAAGTATCTTCTTGAGTTTGTCTCCTAAAATATTACTATCCAGAAAAGATAAAAGAAAATTATTAGTGTAATTAATGGTTATTTATAACCCTTGGGTCCTTTTTTTTTAAGATACATTCTCATGGTAGGCCTATTAGGTAGTCGAGCCGTCCGTGTGTCTCCACCTTGTTAGTTTTCCGGTTAGGCGGCGAACCTGTTCATATTTATTTATTTTCGCCTATTTATCATGAATCACATGAGTTCGTTCATATCAAAACACAGTTTGCATTTCCACATACATTTACAGTTTACATTATCACAGACACATCTTTACACACACACACACACACACACAGCGACAGTCAATAATCTAAAAATTGTTACGAAAAGCCATGTGTCATTATTAATCCATTCGTAAAAAACGCCTACGTTTTTTAGTAGATCGATTCCAGCGGTCCATCATGCTAACTGAGCTTTTTCAAACATTTTTCCTCAACAACCCGTTTCCTTTTCCTCTCTATCCCGGCCCGAGCCTTAGATGCCCAAAGACCACAAATAAAATTCAGCTCTTCCTTTAACACTCACACTAGCTGCTTGTTCTGAAAGCGGTTGCATCTAAGGTAAAATATAAGGTAAAATTTACTTTATCTACCCACAAAATATAGAATTTAAAGCAGAAATGTATTCTTTCCAACATGTGTAGAAGTGTTGAAACGCACAATATAACAGCTTCGAAAATAAAATAAAACTTTATTTTGTTATGGGCCAATCTAGTAACTTTGGACTTCGGCCCGTCACGATTCGCCTTAAGTTGTTAAAATCCACACCCATGCCCCTGCCGGGACCTTCCAGCCTATGGCCTACCGCCGCAGACCGCTCGGCCGGCATAACAGTTTCGAGTGATGCAGGTGTGAAATAAGAGTGAAAGAGCGGAAAGGCCAAGGGCCTATTTAGATGCATCCGCGTTCAGGACACGAGTCGAGCCAGAGGTAATTTTCTCGAGTCGAGTTTTGAGTCGAGTCGAGTTTGATGTTTGGCTCGCTCGGGCGACTCGTTTTAGCTCGTTTTTAATGCAGGTAAAATAAGCCAAAAATAGACTCCAAAATCGAAAAATTCTGGCATTCGTGAAACTTTGGTAATAAATTACCTTAGACATGAGGTTCACAAAACCAAATAGAGCATAAAAATTCTAGGGGGGAAGGGTGTTTTTGGAGGGGGTAGGGGAAAAGTACTGGAATTCCATTGTTGCGTGAAATAGGCGTGTGAGGCGTCGATTTATAGGTTTTTTGGTACGCTGAATCGAATGAAAACATCATCAGGTCAAGAAAACCAACAGCAATAGAAATTTATGGCGGAGGGGGAATTTAGGGTGGGGGCGATTATTTTACATGTTAGGTAGATTTCTTTAGACATATGTCTAATGCAGAGACTCTCATGTCAGAAATTCAGGAAAGTTTCTATGTAGTTTCTCCTTTCATCATCCCCTGACACGAAAAACACCCTTAGTTAAGATGTTTATAAATATATCACAGTCATATTCGATCCACTACTGGATGAGACCTCTCCCCGGAGGGAGCAGTTGGTCTACTGTTCCCACTCTGACCAGACAGGTTGGGAATGGAGAGTTCCCAATTGCATCACTGAAGTCGAGCGCGCTACCGACTAGGCTACGCAGGAGGCTCCTATATATTTAGTCATTTTTATTTTTTTGAAGTTTTCTCCAAAATCAACGTCCTGATCATTGTGTCAGAATCGTATCGTGTTTGTGAAACAGATGCTTGAGTGGATTTTTGACGATATAGATGAAAAAGATACCTTTGTTGTT